>JAJDMX020000411.1:0-32588 GCA_022345685.2 Nothomitra cinnamomea | reverse complement strand
GTGTGTAGCCAATTGGAGGTCACTTACTGGCGCACGGATCACTGTACAATCTGTGCGCTGCAAGTCGACCCGACTTGAGGCTGGAATGTCGCTTCTGAGTCAATTCAAGCTCCCCTGTGTTCTCTTCAACCTATTATCTTGTCGCTTCCTAAATACTTCCTCTCACTCGAAGCCTATCCACTGGCGCCACGTGTCTAACACCTGATGATATTGCATGATAAGTTCAGGCTGAAGCTTGTCTGGGAATGTTCGATTAAGTCCATAGTTAGTAACATTTATCAACTCCCTATGTCCAGCTTGCCATGCCCATACTACTGATGTACTCACATCCACACTTCTATTTAAGAATGGTTTGAGCTGCCCTATAATAAGTTTGACGTGACGGCGGGCAATGGCAATAACTATGTGTCGATAGTCCGCTATAGTTATGTCTATTTTAAAGACTTTGGCACTGCTGGTTTTAAGTATTCTCGTGAGGTTAGTAGAGTTTTATGGCTTCCAAGGTGTTTTGGTACTGCAGAATAGATAGTTGCTGTCGTGAGTCGCTATTTTCAGATCTGCCGCTAGCATTACCAAGAATGGTCAAATGTAGACAAGATACTTATATAGAAGTCGTGCAACTACAGGTGGGAGAAATTGAGCCATGTAAAATAATCGATTGATTGCTCAGGTGGCTTTGATGTACTTGGTTAAATAACACATGTGCCCTTGTAGCATCATAATTCCTTGTATTGAGTTCTTGTCATTCCGGAAACGGACTTGAGTAACCTCGGGACCACGTCCTAAAAGACCTTATTAGTAAGAGCATTTCACAAGTGTTATCGACGAGCGTTACCTGGTTGGCCTCCACTCGTATGCAAGAGTAAAAGTAATTACTGCAACATCTTTTCCTTATTGTTAATGTATCGCCGACATTGCTTTATGTCCCAGCTCCCATCTTTCTTGATTAGGCATGTCTCGCCAGGTAGTCAAGTCCAGTCCATCATCCACCGATACTTATTACTCAAGTTATTGTCCTTATGAGTCAGGAAAGAAAATTCTGGAGTGGTATTGATCATACTGTCGGAAAGTTTCTCAAGAACAAATGCCGGTCGCTGGTTGAACATTAGTGAGGGTATGATGGTGGCGATGTTAATTAAGCCGGTATGCAACTAGCGGCGGAATGCTGCCATCAAGATGTGGTTAGACTTCCGGAAGTACATCACCTCACCATTTGGACTTCAGCTGAGGAGGGCCTTCCTACCCTCTAACTTTGCCAACCTCCATGCGTGAATATATTTTAAGATGATTTCATTTATCGGCTGAAGTCCACCGAGGAGCATGTATTGTCCTCGAACTTCTTGGAGTCAGGTGATCTGATCCTTGCACTTCGTCCAACTAGGCCATTCAAGGTACTTGTACAGAGTCTTTGGCAGCGCAAATTTTAAGAAGAGCAATCGGCTAAGGTATGTGAGCATTGTGATGATGCTGGTATAATTAATGGGTTATTTGAACTGAAAATATGTATTGCTGATGCCCATGACATTGGTGAATTGATAGATGATGCTGGTCTTAGGGTTCCCGTCGGGAAAAGTATGAGTCCAAAACTTGATGGAAAGCTTGAAGATCAATTCCACAAGTTTCATCTTAGTCTCCCACTCCTCGGCCTCAGAATCCTGGCACCAGTCATTTTTCTTGCTTATCAGTTTCCAGATAAGATACATCGTTTTCTTCTCAGTCGGATGGAGTGACAGTTGGTAAACTTCTCAGTTCAACTGGGGATCTAGGTACTATACCTAAAAGATGTAGGTCAGTAGTTTCATCCACATCTTGCAGTACCTCATCTCAGGCTTCTTGCGCTGCAACCTCGCAAGCGCCTTTATGTAAATCTGATACTTGGAAGTCATTTTTATCCAGCACCGAAATGTTCGGGGGGTTGAGTCTAGTGTCCAAAGACAGCGATCCAACATCTTTCAGGTTGCTTAAACTATTCTCCCCAATTTCCACTCGTGTTCCAAATCCAGAAGATCTCATTACCCTTCCAGATGCCTAGGTACCGGTGGTGGGTGTTGCGGTGATGAGGAAGCTTGGCCGTCGTCAGTATTAACTCTTGTGGTCGACTTCCGAACTTGCCAAGCTATCGCGTATAGTAGAGCCATGGATCTTCCACTTCGGCATGGTCGATATCGGCATCTTCAACCCTGTCTTCCTGCAACTGACGACAGGTGACAAGCCGATTATCTTCTCATAGATGCATCGCCTCTCTAGAGTTGAACGATGAAGGTGTAGGTAAGTAGAAAGGTAATGCTACTAGTAACGTAGATAGTAACTTGGGTGCGCCGTTGCTGCAATTCCGAATTAGCGCTGGTAATGCTAGCAGGTAATGCCTACGTAACATTTGAGCGAAAAGAGATACATATACATATACTTATCGCCTGATGCTTGCTGCCGTCTGAGGCATATGGACCTTGGTGTGCCGAGTCAAACTCTTGCAGGTCACGACCCACTAAGGTGACCGGCTGTTGTTTCTTCATTGCTGAAGGATGACAAGATTAAACCATCGGTCTCTGGCTCGGGTGTCAGCCTTATGGTCTAGAAAGATATGTGTGAGTATGGAACGGTGACAGGTGGTGCGGTAAGAACAGTCACGACATCAAAGCCCAGCATGAATAGGTAATTCAGGTATGGTTGTTGACCCGTCAGGCAGCTGATCTAGGTCTTCCACAGTTAAGATAGTGTTCTAGTCAGTGGCATACTATTTGATGGCCTTGCGGACCTCGAAGGAGTAAGTATGAGTGCTCGTGTAATGGGTGACGATCGCCTTGGAGGGTACGGCATGATGACATTCGAGACAGACGAGAACGTTACCGATGGCATTGTAGGTAACATAGTCGGAGGTGTTTATGGTAGATAGAGCATCAATGTTAATAAGGATGAATGGGCTTTTTATTCTAGCAAGCATGGTTTGTGGCTTATAAGCTGGGTCATACGCGTGTGTGAATGCGTTGCGATTACGTCGAGTACGTGGTATAGGGGCTGTCATGGTATTTGGATTGCGCAATGGGGGAAATTTAAAGGAGGCTGGTCCAAGTAAGGTCAGGTGACGACAGTTTGGGTCGGACGGGTGTGGGAATGAATCACTGAATTGCACACGAGTGGGTGAGTGCACGGGTCACAATGTGGTGCAGGCGAGGGCACAGACCGCAAGGAGGCATGTGCTCCCGGATCAGGTCGAGCGGCGGGTGGCCTTAGTATCGTGTAGGCCGCTTGATAACTATGTGGCTAGCTGAGGTTATTGCCTTAACCAGAGTATGAGTAATTTATTGAGCTATCATAAGTCGCACTCTTAGTGCTGAGAGCACTAATTGTACGAACCCCTGCTTTGGCCTCTACTCACCCTTGGTAAGTACTATTAACCCTTCGTATTCAGTTTATCCTTACCAAGCTATTCATGCTGTCCTCAACCCTATAGGTCCGCAATTCAGTTCAATGGTACTAGTGCCACTTCTGTATCTATAGCATTCCTGATAAGGCTCAAGATATTTGTGATACTAGGTTAGGCATATTCAGTGGGGTTGAGACGTGTCCATCAATATGTTTTTAATTTCCAAGCCATCTTTGGCTTATTAATGCATATCATCAATCATTCTACTAGTTCTTACCTTAGCATCTTCAACTTCGAGCACTAAAGTAAAGTTGGTAGCGTATTTTACAGTACAACTATATATTACATACTTTGTATTTACAATTGAAGTAAGTCTTCATAAGACGTCGCCTAAGCTTTAGGCCTAAAGCTTCACTACCCACTTGCATATGTATTACCTTAAGTGAGTCCTAACCCTATCGACTCTTATCTATCTAGAGCGTGTCATACCTAATTAGTCTTCCAGCACTAAGTCCCCTGGCTTCAGGCACTCTAGGTATTTGGTGGTCAAAGTAAAATGAAAACCACCTAAATAGACCAATCAGGTAGCTGGGTTCAGGCACTGAGGGCTCTGTGCTTCTGCGCATGGGAGTTAGAGGAGAGGAGATTAAGCAGGGTGAGGTTTGAATGTTTCGTTGTGGGTTTGTTATGGGTTTTCTCTTCTGGCTTCTTGGTGGGCACGGGTGGGCATAATATACGGGCAGTGTACCTATTGGACAGGGAAATCGACTTGACTTTTGGCTAGTCTGATACCCCTGACCTGGAATGTCGCACGAGCTTAGTCTGAGGCCCCTAATTAATTACCTGAGATCTAATTAGGCTTCAGTAGTGAGATTACCCCATCACGCGCCACCCCGCGCCGCCAAACACCGTAATCTACAACCTGGGCGGGTGTTCTCTTGCGCGCCAACACTATCGTGACACCGCGGACGCAATTAAACGTTGCCCTTGCCGTCCTGCCTGCCTCGCGATTATTAGATGGCCCTTCCTCTCCATCCTACCGATATATCATATCCATCTTGGCTGATGATCGGTCGTCTCGGCTCCAGGAAGCTCTTGGACCTGATCTCCAGGGAGCTCGTGCACCTGCCGAGCCCGACGAGCGCGTTTTCCAGCTGGCTTGGCAACTGTGGTGCCCCGTCTTTCCCCTCTCCGATAGAACACGACCGCAATAACGACCAGGACCACCACGACCGGTGTGCCCAAGCCGGCCCCCAGCCCCACTTTGCCCCCGGTGGTGAGGCTACTAGCGTTCTTGGTCGCGGAGGGAGGTGGAGTATATGACAACGGCGTTGCAATGTTCGTTGAGGCCGTAGAGGGAGGTGATGTTGTAAAGGAAGTGGAAGTTCGCAACGTTACTGGGGGTATTGAGCTCGAGTTCGTGGGCGCCGGACAAACGCCCGCTGTTGGTGGGCTCAAGGGCCCAACCGGTGCCAAACGCACGCCCTGGCTAGCGCAAAACGATTGGAGAATCCCAGCAGCTACGCATTGATCGGTTTCCGAACAGTTGTGACGGATGCACAGCACAAATGACGCAATGAAGGACGTAGAGTTGCAATAGCAGGCGAGGTTCGTGTTGGTAACGGTACAGCCGCTCGAGGGAATGCCTGCGATCGCGCAATCCTCTGCACACGGCGGGGACGAAGGGATCTGTCCGAGAGCCCAAGGCGGAATTAGGGTTAAAAAGCCATAAATGACTGGTATTGATAATACGACAGGGCAAAACACTAACGCGACAGGGTAAAAACACTAAAACGACAGGCCCGTGATATAGCGCCTGGGCATGGAAAAAATTTTCGCAGCTAGTCGCGACTGCCATCTCCTTTCTCTTTCTATACATATCGGTGATCAGCTTTTAATTCCATAAGACAACTCCAGTGAAGATACTTAACGCTAAAGCCATGAGCCTTTTACCACCACCTGAGCATGTGCAATATTCCAGTCGGAAGGGATTACTCGATGGCTTGCAATCACACGCAAGATCCAATGGCTATGCGATAGCTATCCGCCGCTACAATGCTAAGGACCAGGCCATGTACCTTAAGTGTGATAGAGGGGGCGTATATAAAGCCCGGGGTGGTCTATCTGATGCGACTCGTTTGAGGGATACTGGAACAAGACTTATCGACTGTCCATGGTCTGTCCGAGCTAATTTTAAGAACAACCTCTGGACGATCACAGTACGCAATGCAAATCATAACCATGAAGCCACCACCAACACGTATAGTCATCCAATTCAACGTCGCATGCCTGTTGAAGTACAAACACAGGTTCAAGCTCTCTCGAACGCAGGCACCCGACCTCACGAAATTCTCTCTGCAGTCCGGCAAGCTACTGACCATGTTCTTCTGTCTCGGGATCTTTACAACGTGAGAAACAAGCTTCGTCTACTGAATCTTGCAGGCCGCAGCCCCATGGAAGCATTGATTGCTACATTAGATGGGGGAGAATTTCGGTACAACTATCGTACTGACGTGGTTGGACGAGTTACTCATCTTTTCTTTGCACATCCTAAGAGCGTGGAACTTTTAAAGAAATATCCTGATGTTTTGTTACTTGATTGCACATATCGTACCAACAAGTTCAAGATGCCTTTGCTTAATATTGTCGGTACTACGTGTCTAGACAAGAACTTTCATGCTGCCTTTTGTTTTCTAGCTAAAGAGGAGGAAGGGGATTACGTGTGGGCATTGGAGCAACTACGAAACCTCTTCGAACCAGGGATGGTAATGTCAGCAGTGGTTACGGACAGGGAAATTGCTGTTATCAATGCTTGTCGTCAAGTATTCCCAGCTACTGCGCGACTGCTTTGCCTATGGCATGTAGAGAAAAATGTTCTCGTACATGCCGCCGAGGAGTTCGAAGATGGGGACCAGAGAAATGAGTTCATAAAAGTCTGGACCGAAGTAGTACATGCTACTAGCGAAGCTATGTTCGAAGCGCGATGGAACGCTTTGCAAGACCAGTATGATCAACTGGTACCTGGACTAGTTCAGTACGTCAAGGACACATGGGTTACACCATGGAAGCGGTCCATCATTCGAACCTATACCGACCGCGTCTTGCATCTCGGAAATCGGGTTACTTCTCGAGTCGAAGGTGCACATAGCACCGTGAAATCCTACCTCCAGGTTTCGACAGGAGATCTTAAAATGGTCTATGATAATATTAGCCTACTCCTTACGAACCAGCATATAGCATATGAGGCTGACGTGGCAACAAACAAGACACGCTTGCCTCATACTGCCCGGTACCCTCTCTATGTTCAGCTCCTTGGACGGGTATCACATTATGCCCTGGGGAAGATATGGGAGCAGCAACATCATCTCTTCAGTCCAGACCCTCTTTCGCCATGCACCAAAGCATTTCGGAACTCCATGGGCATGCCTTGCGCACACGAAATTCAACTACTTTTAAGGGACAACATACCTCTTACGATTCAAGGCGTGCATCCGCACTGGCACTTTCTCCCAAGAGACCCCGAAATTGCACACCCTTTAGTGTTAGAACCTGCCATTGCAGACACGAGAGGCCGTCCAGCGGCAGCGGCAAAGGAAAGACGCAGTGCAGGCCCAAATCGTGCTGCCCGAGCTCGTCAACTTACCTCGACCGTACGACAACCTTCTGCTTTTGAAAGAATTGATGCTCACGAATGGGCCAGGACACGGAATCAACGCAGACAGGCCCAAGGTACTTAGAATTTTTGTTTAAGTTTGTCTTTGTATTTGTATCTATATAAAAATCAAAAAATAAAGCCCTTCCCCGGGTGAACGAAAAAGACCCTGTCGTTCTAGTGTTTTTACCCTGTCGCGTTAGTGTTTTGCCCTGTCGTAATATCACTACCCTAAATGACAAGCGCAGTGACTAGTACTCTCGTCAGCGGGGGTGCCATTCGAGGATGCGGGTGTTTTCCGCATCACCACGGACACGTCAGGTGTCGCATCCTGCCCATGACAATGGTGCCTTGCTTGGCTGCTCGTAGTAGCCTACTGCCTCTGACCTTACAAACAAGTAGGTCGATTGGGCCGCAGAAGTCTTTAAGAGCCGGTCATCCTTCCCTGTTGATGAGTAAAGTCAGTGACCTGAGGGGGTGTACAATACGATTAAAGAGGAATCGGTCGTCGGGCATGCGCTCGGAGGAGGGGAGAGGGGGCGCAGGGCCTGGCCCTCATATCTTGCGGGGTTTGCCGGTGGAATGTTTTAGGCGATCGTGGAGCTAATTGGATCATTGGTCGCGGTTGTGCTTCCCACACCAACTTTCAGCTGTGGCTGACCCTCGCGACCCTTCCTTCCTTGGCATTCACTCATGCTCTGCGCAAGCCATGCCGAATGATTCACCCTCCACGGCAACCGCTCATCTTTCCCAGCGACCTACCCGCACTGGGTCAGCGCTGCTAACATCCGACCTTCGCTGTTCAACAACTATCCGGGGTAGATAATACATGACAACTAATGTTTTGAAAACCTAAGGCTGAGCATCTAAAATCTTCAAATGACGCAGTCTTAGGAGGTTATGGTAGAATGTTCATACCGTCAGATATTGTACTTGCTAGCATCAAGATTAAAAAAGCGATATAAATACATTCAAGCCAAACCGTCTCGGTTGACGAGATGCACAGCATTCCGACCTTACATCCATCATAGTGGCCCTCACGGTTGGGACCACATAGGCCGTGATCACTCATCTCCCAGAAATTGCCCTTCATATGCCCAGGCAAAGATGTGATCCCCACCGACTCCCCCAGCTTTCCAGTCCCCCAGCACTTACCCCTGGCCTGCCGCCGACAAAAGACTGTGAGTTGAATCACCGTGTCCAAGGAACCCCCGCAACGTAAGCGCCAGCGTCTCTCACTGCTCGTAGAATCCCGGAGGATCAAGCAGTTTCGCCGGCTCAAAACAGTGACAATGTGAATGATGCCTCCCATAGAACAAGAAAATCGCCAGGCTCTCGACAGCGATGAGGTATCCGCCCATCGTGAAGCCGCCCGACACGTCGTTCCGGGCCGTAGCCCAATACAAGCTCACGAACAGACTGATGGTTGTAGCAACCATGGCAAGTGTAATGACAATGCGACAGGGCCGGACTTCAAGGATCACGACGGAACTCCGCTGCGGCTGTCTTTCAGCAACAGCTTGGTGAGGAACTAAATGCCTCTCGTGACCGTCACCACCCAACCCAATCCCGCCGTCTGAACGGCGGCGCTTCCCCTCCATTCGCGGAAAGAACGGCCCTGTCCACCTGAACGGTCCCGAGTAGTCGTGAGCCTTCACCAGATGATTCCTAATATCCCATTTCCGATGAAACGCGCGATCCAGGCTTGACCGCCTGCACCCGTCGAACGGACAAAGGAAATTTCCAGACTCGACCATATTGTGTGTCTGCTTCTCGTGCTGCCAGAGACCGCCCGTTGTCGAGAAGTCGCAGCCAGGCCATCGGCAGTAGTTCGCCGCCTCTCGGGCTCGCAGGTGCCCGTCGATATGCGTTCTGTTCCCTTCAGTTTTCGGGTTCACGTGGGAGGGTGGCTCTCTCACCTGTAGCCCTCCAGCGTCCTGAACCGGACCTGTACGGCGCAGGACTGGCTCGGGCAGTAGTAGAAGCCCTCTCTCTGTGTCGGCTGGTACCATGGATGAGCGCCGTTCGCGACGACGGAGGAGGATGCAGCGGCGGAGTGGGCTCGGCGCCGGACCAGCCCATCTGACGTGCTCGTGTGCAGGAAGGGCACTATTTCCTCACGCACAGACAGTGCGGTCATGGTCGTAGTCCCAAGCTTGCTCATCTGTTGTCGCGTTGGACCAATACTTTTCGGCGTGTCGTTTCGTTGCGTTAGTTATCGTGTTTCATATGAGAGGTGAAAGTCCGGTGTTCCGTCACGTATGTAGGTAATAGGACCGGTAGGAATAGATTATCGAACGCCAGCAGCCAGAGATGTCGGAATTAGAGAAACTTAGGGGGCTATGCGGCAGTGCCCCCCGCGCGGGAAGTCTATGCAGTACTCCGTACTTGGCGATGCAATATGATTGGCTGTCAATGTGCGCATGTCTCTGTTGCCTGAGTTTCGGCTGTTCCCGTAGATCGCCGATTAGCCGCTCTTCGTACAAGCGCGGGGGTTCAGGAGTGGCTGCGGGTCGGCACCGAACACCACTAGTTGGTGCCTAGGAGAGAGGGACTTCCTATCATGCAAGAAGAGAGCATCGCAATTTTACCGCTAGCACCGGGTTCGCCGGTTCTGGGGGGCCAGATTCAAAAATAGGGCCATTTAGATTATTTATTGCCAATAAAGCCGATGATATTGCGAGGGCAACATGATAAATCGACAGGGCTCCAATTACCTAAGCGGGAACCCCACCTACTCGCGACTGATTCTCGCCACTGTTGGGTAGTTTGAAATCTTATTAGGGTATCGCAATAACATTCCAGTAAAAGCTTCGCAGTTATCTGCTTGAAAAGTTGGACGAATTGCTCCTTGCGCAAGTGCTGGTACTAGGTTGTCGAACACTGCAAATTAGGCAAGGGAGGGGTCGGATAGTGGTGGTCGAAGGCCTAACTTTTAGCGGGCGCTTTACCCAAACGGTTACCACAGATCCCATGGAAAACCGCAACGTGATATTACTTACGGGTGGAACAAAGACGTGGAAATTATGTTTTTATACTAAATAGCTGTCTATTCTTTTGAATTATAGGGTGTCTTGGGCGTTGCGCATTTGGGTTGCAATCTCCTTAACTAACATGCAGGCTTCGCTTAACTGGCGACCCAGTCGATTTATCAATTTGCCCTGTCGCAATATCAAAGGCCTTTATTAATCTAGGTCGTCCCTATTCGACGGGGTCCGGTTAAGCGACCACCAACCAAACCACCAAGCTGTCCCGCCAATTCAGGCGTTCTGCACTACAGTGAGGTGCCAAAAGTTTGCGTTAACCCCACCAACCTACTTAATCGAATAACAATGATACTACAACCACAAGTCTGGTCCAAAATTTACAGTTATCCTGTTTGCAGCTGTTTCTAACTCAAATAGTCTCCAATTGCACAGAAAGATTACCCCGGACAGACAGTATTACAGCACGGGAGGCAATCCAATAAGTAAGTGGTAAGCGAATCTGGGTAGTGCAGGCTTTGCGTGCCTTCAACCTGAACCAAGTACATAAGACTCTATTAAAATCAAATTATGATACTGTACTAAAGTTAGTTAGTATATTATTATCTATATTAGAGGAAGATATTACTATAGAGGGTGAAGCTAGTAATCTAGAGATTCTTGTTCTTTATTCAGCTTAAGCAATGATGTAAGTAGGGTATGGGCGTAAGTATAATTAGGGTATAAGTATAAGAAAAATTCCCGAATGCGATACATCATCTTCCAACAACACTAGATATTTCAACAAGGTTCGAAAATGAAGTGAAAAAGCAGTAGCAGTTGCTAAAAGGCTGGACAAAGCTACTGATGAATTTTCAGCTGGTAAATACAAGAACATATTCCGGGCTGCAAAGGCAAATGATATCTATCCAGCATCACTCGCAAAGTGCATCAAAAATGGAAAAACGCAACAACAGGCATGGGAAAGTCAGCAACTTCTTTCTAGAGTGGAAGAAAAGGTTCTTATTTAATGGTATATCCACCTTACAATCGGTGGATACTTAGCAAGTGAGGTTGTGGTAAAAGAGATGGCAGAAGATTTAATGGCACAATGTGTCGCAAAAATCAACAGCCTAATAATGACACTTGTACGATATCCATCTATTAAAACTGAGTAAGTCAAACGATTCCTCTTACACCATCCTACTTTAAAGAATACTCGGAGTATTCAAATTAACCAGTCCTGCTGGATTAATCTCACAAAGGAGACTTTAACAGCCTGGTTTGATGCGTTCAACGACGTGTCAGTTTCGCGTCATATGGACACTGAAAATATTTATAACATGGACGAAACGGGCTTTGGGCTTAATATTGAGAAAAGCACAAGAATCATTATAGATACTACAATGTGCACAAGGTATAAGCAACAACCTGGAAAACAAGAATGGGTGTCAGTCGTGGAAGCAATTTGTGTGGACAGAAGTGTACTTTCGCCTTTTTTAATTTTCAAAGCGGAACAAGTTAACGCTCAATGGATTTCTCCCAACATACCAAACGACTGGTACTTTGGCTGCAGTTCGAAAGGCTGGACGAGTAACATCTACGAACTAGAATGGTTACGCTGTATATTTAAACCTTCAATGTGTGACAAAGCAGCTGGGCACCCTTATTTGTTAGTACTGGATGTTCACAATAATCATGTTTCAGGGAACTTTATTGCTCATTGTATGGACAACAATATTTTACTTATGGTTATGCCACCTCATGCATCTCATTTACTGCAACCACTTGATGTCTCTGTGTTTGGTCTGCTGAAGCGGAATTTCGCTTTCACAGCTGATCGATTAACATGGACGGAGATTTGCCGCATTTAAAAGACAGAGTGGGTAGAGCTTTACTATCATGCTAGACTGAAAGCTATGCATGCAGACAAAATCTTTTCAGCTTGGAAGAGTGCTGGCTTGATTCCCTTTAGTCCTGGAAAAGCAATTGGACAACTGCCTGAACCCTCAAGGGCAAAGACTCCCAAGCTCCAAATATCTACACTGGATGGTCTTCTAAACATATCTCTTAACAGCTCACCACCTGATGGTACAACTATGCGAATATCTAATGCTGTACTGAATGTTACTATTACCGGCAGAGCTCCAATATCAAATTCCGCTGAGAAATACATTAGGCAGCTCGCTGAAACCTCTGAGCGTCTAGAAGCTCAGGTTCAGATCCTCCAAAGCGAAAAGGATTTCAAGGACAAGGTACTATAGAAGCGACAGCAGGTCAAGAAGGGGAAATTTCTAGTTTGTACAAAGGAAATCAGAGATGGTGTCCAGGTGGCAGAGGCAGCAACCCTCTTAAATGCAACTAAGGGAAAAAAACGAAGTGTGTCGGTGGAAATTAGCTCAGAAGAAGAAGCAGAACTGGACAAAGATGATGAAGAAGAATCAGAGGCGAAAAGTGACATATCAGATTGTATTATGGTTGAGAGTCCGTAGTTCACATTTTGTATTTATACTTACGCCCTAATTATACTTACGCCCATACCCTACTTATGCAAAAGTATGAACCTAGCAAAATAAAGTTAAAAATAGAATAACTAATAAATATAAAAAGAAACATACTATTTAGACATTCAAAGAAAATGATTTAGTTAATTTAGTAGTTCCTAAAAAAAATAGAAGACTTCTAAATGACTGTCGTTTACTTAAATAGGTATACTAAGTCTGTTATTTTCATTATTACCTAATTTAGACTCCATATGGTATTCTGAATCAGAAATACCTAGTTACCAACCTTTTCTCTCTACCTAGAACTACTGATATTAATTTTTCTGGTAAAAATTCCTGAATGTCATACAATATCTTTAAGTATATTCAAGAAAGAGAAATCTCTTTAGATTATTTTAACTATATTCATATGCCATTTTTACACTATTGTATAGCTTTATTCAGATCTTTTGGCTCTAGTTAAGGTTGCTCAACTGTAAATAAGTTAAATGGCACCTAAAGTATTACTAACATAAGTTCAACTACTTTCAAGGAATATTGGATTCGATGGCTGAAATTAACTGCCCACAGACAAGCTGATTTATCTCATCATATACCTTCTACACTATCCAGTTAATACAGGTAGTTCCTGTACTATTTACTATTTTATCGATCTTCTGGATTTGACAGAATAAGTCATCTTTCTCTGTAAAGGCATGTCTACCACAATAATGACAACCACCTTGGGAAAGCAAATCAAGGGCAAAGATATTACTACTCTAATGGAGCCCCTTAATCTCCTCAAAAAAGTATCCTCCTGGATACTTCGCTGAGGCGTGCCACGGATCGATGTGAAACTCGACGTACTTATCGTCTTGCACTTTTCCTGGATTATCATTGGCATCGTACTGGTCGTCCGCCTGCCCAAGATTCCGAAACGGATGCCACCCCTTCTTGAGAGCCGCTAAAATGCCTCTCCTAGCTCCCGAAACGTCGTTTTGACTAGGGACTGAAACCGAAGGCTATCTTTGAGCACTTGTCGAAAAGGGAAGATGTGATTCTTGAACCAGTTGTACGAGTACTGCCGACACACGCTGACGTTCACGGTGAGGCACTCGAGAGCATGCCGATCGAGGTGCTGCGTGCGATGTGGCATAGATTTCCAAAGCCATTGGACCGCGTACTGCGGCTGGTGGACGGGATATTTGTTAGCTACAGTTCTTCGGTTGGGAGTCGGACGCTTCGCACTTGCCTTTTCTTGTACAACCGAAATCGGCGGTTTCGAGTGCCTCCTGTGAAATACCAGCCTCGAGGACCACTCAAGAACATAATCATGCTGCACCATCACCTCTGCCCTGCTCAGCATCTCGAGCCTGAGTGTAGCACCAGGATTGGGTGACGCTCCGACGTCAACTCCCGTCGAGACTTCACTGGCGTTCATTTCGCTGACAACATAGGCCTTATCCTCCGAGCTGGAGGGAGATGTTTTCGGGTCTTCTTCTTTGTCATGAGGATATAGGAGGTAGATACTGTCGAGGCAGGGCGCGTGCTTCGTTTTCTTTTCGCTGCCGACGTAGCTAAAAGGGGTTAGTCAGTAACAGCCTATCTGACGGTGTATCTCTTAGGAGCGGCGCATATTTGGCCGATAAGATATGAACGTACTCGGTTTGGCGCGGGGAAGGGCCCACTTGCAGAATGAAGCTCACAGTGATGTCATAGTTGGTTTTGCTTTTCTCGAAGGTAACGCAGGGCTTTAGGTAAGACGTGCCGCCTATGAGGACGTTTGTCTGATCACCCTTTGCGAGTTGGGTGTCTGGCATGGTTGACTCTTTCGCCCGGTATCGAGAAGATATGGAACTAGACTTGGTCGCGAAGAACTCAGAAACCAGAACATGGACCGCGATGGATTATAAGCCTAAAACCTCTCGTGGGGATTAGCCCAAGTCCAATATCCTAAGACGAAAAACATCGCCACAAGGAAGGCAATAAAGCCGAACCACCCGATATATCGTCATCACAGCTCTTTAGCGCATGTCCGGATCGCGTGGGTGACGTGAGGGTGGCGTGATGCTAGCGAAAGTTGTCTTACCCCACATCATTTCATGATGGGAATCGGTACTGCCACAGGGTGGTAGCCCCACAGGGTAAAAATGGTAGTCACACGGGGTGATTTTCTTTCAGCGTAAACATCAACTAAAACAGTCATTAAATACATAAATCAAGATAGTAACTACTCGTCCTGCCCCCAGGCACGTCTCAAACCGCTTCGGGTTCGTGCACAAACCGGTAAAGCAACGCGTTCAAATGCAGATAGCTTTCTGCGTGTAGAGGATGCTGCCTGACGTGTTCGAGCTGCACGATTCATTAGACGAGCACATGCGTGTTGCCCCTGTGTGTTGGGCCGGCCTCGGACTGTTGTAATAGCTAGGTCTAATACCAGCGAGATCATCGTAGGAAGGGGGCGAGGGTTAAAATGCCAATGTGGGTGAACATCCTCCAAGGTAAGTACTCCATTCTCCTTCAAGCGCTCTTTAATTTTATGAGAGCAAGGCAAACCCATGGACTGAGTAAATCTGCCAGTACAGACTGGTAGAGGGTCTGGAGAAATAAGATGGTATTGTTGATCCAATAGCTTTCCAAGAACATAGTTTGAAACTCTGCCTAAAAGTTAAGAGTATAAAGCATTTCAAGCTATATGAGTTGTGATGGTACAGTTTTTGGCAACATCACCATCATACTGAACATGCTGATTAGTAAGGAGAATTTGTATCTTATCAAAAATAAGCTTCAAATTGCTAGTTGAAACTTGTAGATACTTCTTCCAGATTGTATATGTATCTTTTACCTATAATATTATTCTGATATCAAGATGAAGGCATTTATCCATATATATATAGATTAGTAAGTACTTCTACAGGTCCAGTCATGTTTCCTTCACATATTGGACAATGGCAGGTATACGGAGATTATATATATTTTGTAAAGTATTTCAATTGATATCATAGTCAGTAAATATCTTTATCTTGCTGTATACTACTACTTTCTAAGTTACAACAAATGCAAAAGTATTTTCAGATTTATCTTTCTCAAATGCCTTTGCTACATAGACTTTAATATTATTTTGAACATATCAATCGTAAAGAAGCCATGACGTTCTTAAACAAATATGCTTTATTGCATTCATTAATGTAAACTCTCTATTTATAACTATAACTCCAGTTGCTGCATCTGGTAAGTAAACCATTTTCAGTTGCTTAAGTACTCAAATGTAGTTATATTCTACTTCTTTTAGAAGAAAACAAAATTCAATATAAAATGTAGTATTTAAGCAAGTAGTACTAACAATAACAAGTAATAGTATTTTGAAACGATTGGTTTTATAAATGTAGTCAAGAAGCAAAATATCAAGAAATTGTTAAAAGAGCTAAATACTATATGGATATGTAAAGAAGAGATAAGTTATATAACCATTATTATCATTTCGATAGTTGGATATATAGTTACTAGTAGATAGTTGATTCATAAATGCTTTTACAAGTGACTTACTTACTAAGTTATAAACTTTTAATGTCTTTTGCATATTGTAAACATTAGATAATAGGATTGAGAAATTAGTGCTTTGATGAATAGAGAAGATAATTTCTTTTAGAGCTAATCTAGTAGTCAATATATTGGCAATTTGTTAAGCAATATTGAGAGACACTTTACACTATGTAGAATAAACAATAACTAATATTCTATCATGGTTATGATTAGTACTTTGGACTTTAATAGTCTACATCTTATTTTTGAGCTTTGCATAAATGGAAAATGGACATTTAATAAATCTAGTTCCTATGTCACAAAGTCGATTTTTTGAGTTTAAGTTATGTTAAGCTTTATATTTGCCATTACAATTGTATTGGTATTAAATAATGCTATCTCCAAGATTAAATCGCTAAATAGTAATAGTATACCTATTTACTTTAGTATGACTTTGTGAACCATTTTCTAAAGCCTTACAGTTAAAGTATTTGATGGCTTTAGGAGGTAGTAGTAAATTTATAGTTACTATTTTTTATTATAGATATAAAATCTACATTGTTTGGAAGTAATGAGAGTAAAGGAAACAGGGTTAAAAACTTTGGTAATCGTGTTATATTACATTTCTGTAGGGCTATCAAATTATTCTATGACAGTACTTATTCCCTTAATAATAGGATGGATTAAAATGGGCGGTATTGCACCTTCTATCATTACATAAAATATATCTATACTTCTGTTATCTACTAGGTTGGCCTTTACTAAGACCCACTGTAACTAATCTAAGAGCTTTACTCTCTCTTGTGCTTTGGCCTGTATATATTGGCCTTACAGCAGGTAGAGAACGTTAGTACAGAACTCACTTAGTTATACCAGATCATATTTTATGTAGACTAGATCACTGTTAGCAGTGTCACATGACTTGACAAAAGCCTGCTAGACATTAAGTAGTCTTTGTCTTAGTAAACACAGCAACTAGACTTCGTCCAACATGGCCAGGGCTGGAAAAGGGTACTTTCGGCAAAGTCAACATGACTGGCTCGTTTAGCATTGGGTTCGAATTTTGTTAAGCGAGGGTGCCAAGCCTCGACTTTTTATATGGGCTAAGCGATCATTCGGAGAAAATACTAAGCCCTGAATTGAAGGATTTCATTTTTAACGATAGATTTGGAATCAGCGTGCTCGGTTTTACCTAGGGTGGGAATGGTGCGCTGGTGTGCGATAAAATTTTTTTTTGAAGAGTCGGCTTATAGTGGTAGGAAGTGCTTGGTTTTCGCGTACTGTGCTGTTAACCAATGGCAATGCAAGCAGCCTTTGGCAATTCGCAAAAGCAAGGCTCATCCAATGAAGGGGACAGGCGACCTTCCTATAACAAACCTATGCTGGGCGGCCTCAGCGGCCTTATTCGTCTAATGGGCTTATATAATAATACCATGGCGGCCTGAGAATCCAGTGCTATCTCTCTGCGGCATCCAAAGCCGTTCGCATCTCCAGCGATCTTCCGTCCCCTCGATTGCAGGGCCGAGATTCTGTGCAACTACTGCCCAGTCATTTACCATTCCTAGCTCACTATCCACTACCTATATCTATACGACTTCGTGAAACTTAGTCATATTTTTTCGTTCCCAAAGCAGTTGCTGCAACCTGAATCGCAGAAGTTTCGTCCTATTCGTGTTTGTACTATTGACACAGCACCTTCTTTCAGACAATGGGTATCTACGAGCCTACAACCCCTTCGCTAGCTGCACGCGCCACGAGAGAATAGCTGACAGTTCAATTTACTTGAGCTATCCTGAACACGGCAATTTTACGGATTGCCCATTCCAGTATATCGAGCCGCGTCTGCTCTACCGCGTTGCTCCAGCTCTCTTACCAGATCCAATCTTCCACGAGCATAACGACCGCCGGGACTCTTTCTCTGGCGTGTTTATTGGTTATGACACTGCTCTTCCACCGGCTCCAGAAGACGTACAACAGAGCGATTATATCAGGGCCGGCGATGGCGACGTCCAGACAGTGAACGAAGATGATCCTGATGTACCTGATCAGATCGAAGAGGACGGTGATATACTAGGACCGGTGCCTGCCTTCATGCAGGTACCAGCCGCTCTAACAGGCGTAGGGGCGTGGGTTCACGGCTCACCGAGCCCGAGGGACTCTGAGGGTGCCCCTCGCACCATACCAGCATTACCTAGGCAGCCCAATCACCTGCCATCGGACGAAGAAGTGAGCAAACAAACAGTTAGGGATGGACGCATTCAAGAACCTAGCCGGTCGGCCCCTCACTACCATATATCGGATCAATGGATAAGACACATACACCAGCAACACCGCCACTCGGACTCTGCTCCCGCACGGCTGCGGAGGAACTCACTGGCAGAGTCCAAAAAACTCTCCGACGTCTACAGTTGCCAGGAGCGAGGCTGTACAAAGACCTTCCCCCGCCGCTACTTGCTGCAGTAAGTTCCCGCCTCCGCCCTCTCCTCCTGTTGCCTCTGCCCCAAAACGGGCTAAGAAGAGGCGAATTCCCTCTACTCTATCAAACACGAAAAGTCCCACCCCAGCCTTCGTCCCCACGCCTGCCTAACATGTAGCGCTCGCTTCACCTACAACAAAGACCTCCTTCGTCACGAGCGCACGATACACGGAGCGGAAGGTGGGCCACGGTTCCCCCGCCCTAACGGGGCGTGTAAGTATGCCAAGGGGAGTGGTGCTGCCTCTGGCTCTTCTTCCTTACTGGCAAATCATAGTGGAATATCGCGGTGGGATAGTTTCCGGAGGCATGTGGAAACAGCCCATCCTAGACTGGTCCTGATAGACACGCCGGGGCTCTATTTGTGATTGGATCGGGGTTAGCTGTGTTGCAATTTGCCTTGGCGTCATCCAGGAAGTGTTATTCCCTGGTGTTGTGAAAGTTTAGTTTGCCAGTTTAAAGACGGGCTATGCCATCCAAATCCAAAAGCTTCCTCTATTGCCACTTGTCAAAAACTACTGCCGCCGAGAACATTTCTCAGTGCAACCAGGCGTGCATGCGCCCCAGACTGCGAATTTAAACCCCCACAGGGTGAGAAGACTGGTACCGAAACCACCTTGGAGCCGCTGCGACATTGTGTCCCCCGCGGTTTTTTGAGCACATCCACGAAACACTTTTTACGCTGGGCACGCTCTCCGCCTTCTAACCCCATGCAACTTGTGCCCCGAGGAGTTGACTCGGTCCCTGGCGGTTTTGATGTAGCCGGGCTCAGTGCCTGCGGCTATGGGAGTTAGGATAAGCGAAGTGGAGACTTGCGACTTCAAGGGGCGGTTCTCGGTTAGGTAACTGCCTAGGCGAGACCTCACCTGACGGCTTGAAATTGCTCCGTTGAGGTTATGGGCGCAGTTACAATTATACCATGTAGTAGGCAGTGTACTGCTCGTGATTGTGGACGAGGTTTTGGAAAAGCAACATCACTTGCTCTAAACCCCACGCTTTGGGTCACATGGGCTTGCAGCGCAGCCCTGTAGCTTGGGCCAGTGTCACATGCCGTGATGCCTAATGATTCAAAACTATGTAACACGCCAGACCTACCTCGTGCAACCTTCTTACCTCTCTCCCAGATCCGGCCAGGTCATTGCTCTTCCTTCCGGGCACACCGCAGGCGAGCCAGTTATTGTAATTATCACCCACCATTGGCCGCGCTTCTTACGAGGTACCTACGCGAGACAGGCCTTTCTAGACTTCCGCCACTTGATGCACAAGCTCGGCATTTCTCCCAAGGGTCATGTGGACCTACTTTCACCGCGACTACCGAGGCAAGCCTGGAGCCCTCGGGTATGGCCTCAGTATCTATCTGAGAGCAGTGTTCTCAACGGGCCCAGCCCAGCATTTTTGACCACGGCCCGCGCTGGTCCGGGCTGTAGAAAGGGACGCCCTGGCCGGCCCGAAAAAAGTCGGCCGGCCGTTGTACAAAGGGGCGGCCTGCAGGCGCCCGAATTAGGCTTACTAATCAGATTTTTGCACGTATTAAGTTTCATTTCAGTCTAACAGCGAAGTTATGCCTCGGAAGATTGCCTGAACTTGGGCATATCATAATTCACATTAACATATAGAACTATGAGATTGTGAACTATACAGATCTTGTGTACTAAGTAAAACGTACTACAACAGAACTTCTAATTATACAGAGCAGTCAATTTCAATGCTAGAAATTCCCAAATTTTTATACACTATATAAAATAGCCTATTTTAAATTGATTTCAAAAGTTTGAGGACTATAGTTTCAGAAATATATACATAGCTATAGTATGAATTGAGTAATCTCCCCATTTTTGGACTAGGAGTGCCACCTGGGAAGTGAGACATACCCACGAAGCAAGACAATTGCGCCATTCCCCCCTTGAAAATTCTTCGTAAGCTATCAATTTTCAATCAAAATTAACGATGTTGGGTTTAACCAAGGAAGAATCTATTGCCCGTGCTGTTGGTGACATTAGAACAGGACTGTTTACATCTCTCGGCCAAGCTTTTAAGCATTGGGAGGTCCTCAAGTCCACCTTAGCCCATCACCTTAAAGGTCGGCCATCACGACAAGAGGGCCACAAAACCCAGCAGGCAGTTTTGCTAGAAGAGGAACAAGCTCTAATTGTCTAGATCCACCGCTGGTCTGCGCAGGGATTTCCTGTTTGGCATAACATACTCTATTCAATGGTGCAACATATTATATTTTCGCGATCAGACACGGGACGGCGGGAATCAGCCTCAGCTAAACTCTTAGGCCATAATTGAGTACAGCGCTTCATTAAACGACACAGCAACCTTCAGTCTATTATCGCCAAACCTTTGGAGAAATCACAACACAACGCTTGCACTCCCAAGAACCTTGAAGCATGGTTTGAGGTTTACCATACTATGGTTAACACGTATCATCCGGAGACACATAACATCTACAATGTAGATGAGACTGGCTTTTGAATCAAGGCTACAGCTAAATACTATATAATTATTGATAAAGAGCAGGAATCAACAGGTTATTTGGGAGAGGGGGCGCGTGGTGAAGCATTGACTATTATCGAATATGAATGTACTGACAGGACGGTTATACCGCCTTTTATTATCTTTAAAGGCGAGAATCTTCAAAGTACATAGATGTTCACAGCAGTCCCTAAGGACTGGATGGCGGCCACATCGCTGAAGGGCTGGACAAGCAACATTCCCGGCTTAAACTGGCTAAAATGAAACTTCAAGCCAAATACCTGTAGGAAGGCTAACGGCAAACCTAGAGTGTTAATTCTTGATGGTCACAGTGGCCACCTTACGGCAAACTTCATTGCATATTGTTACACATCTAATATTGTTCTTTTATGCCTTCCTCCGCATACATCGTATATGCTACAGCTGTTAGACCTCTCAGTATTTGCATTGCTCAAACACTATTTTTGTTGTGAGACTGACAATCGACTACGACTCGGCGATATACGAATTCCTAAGGCTGATTTCTTAGGGATCTATGCAAAGTCACGCCCTAGGGCCCTAATAGAAGCTAATATACTATCTAGTTTCAAAAAAGGTAGTCTTATCCCTTTTAATCCAGCATTCGTGATCCGACAACTTCTGATTAAGCTAACTACACCACCTAAACCAGCTCCATATACCGCCTACGCTACACTACATAATGTACAAATGCTACAGAATGCTATCAATCATTAAGGGGACCTACAACGCACAGAACAGACCCGTAAACTCATTACTAAAAAAATTAACAAGGCGGCGTCAACAGCATTTGCAGATTGTGCCATACTAGCTGCTGATAATGACGATATGCGAGCTCATAACAAGGAGAAGAACCAGAAGGCCACTCGGAAGCGAAAGAGGGTAAATAGCAATGGTGGAATTACTATAGGCGAAATCGAAGTCGAACTTGCTCCTCTACTGCCAACTCCCCCTAAGTGGCAAATACGAGCAACACAGACACAAAAGAAAGTCCAAGTACCTTCTACATCGCCTATCACATTCAAGGATAATCCCTCTTTGCCTGGAACTGATACAGACAGCGATATAAGCTACTGTATTGTCGTGGCACTATGGCAGGCCTCCTAAGGAAATTTCGTCTTGCTTCCTGGGTCCGTCTCACTACCCGGGTACTACGTCTACTCTATCAAAAATAGTATGCTATGTGCTATATGAAACTTTTAGCTTATCTCTTTATTATAAGCTTTAATAAGTGTTAGCAAATGACAATATAAAATTTTAGCACAATAACTGCAAAAAAAACAAATAAGTATTTCTTATAAGTTGCTATTTTGATATATATATAATAATAACAATATATATATATATACTGCAAAATACTACAACAACTTTATAAAGTTATGAAAACTTGGTTCAAAGCTATTTGATACCTCAAAAATATACTTATAAAGTTAGAAATTTAATAATTTAATTCTTTTCCATTTTATTTGTCTTAGTAATAACAAAAATATTACACTTCTCATTCTCTAGACTGAAAAGACAGAATTGCAAAAGTATTATCTAAACTTAGACTAGACCTTTCTATAACTAATAGTAAAGTTACTGCAAACTATAGAAATAGTTTAATAAGAACTCACTAGTACTTTTAAAGAAGAACTTTATTATAATTCTTAAGATTACTAGAAGTTAAGCCTATGCCTTCAAAAATATTAAAAACACTTAAATAAGTACATAATTGGTTCTCTATAATAAGAAAAAGGTATTAGACCTAATAAAAGTACTATAACTTAAGAAGAAAGTAATGTACATAAAGGAAAAGAAATTACAAACATTAAGAAAAGCTTTAATTTTACTAGACAAGAACTAATATAAAGGAATTAGTACTACAAAGAACTATTCTTACATTTTTTTTAACTATATTTAAGAAGTATATCAAAGGCTTAATAGAGACAATACTTAAAAGTATTATAATATATAAAGTTAAAGAGTTAAAAAAGCAATTAATTTTCAAAATAAATTATTAAATTAGTAAAGCTAAACTCAAGAACAAATATCCAAGATATTCTAAACTATATACTTAAACAGTAATAGATATGTTATTTAAAGCAATTAGGGAAAAAGCAAAGTTAAATGTAAAGAAGATAACTAAGGCAAAAGTGAAGAAAGTGGCCAGAATAAAAGGAAAAGCAATTATTTTCAAGGCTAAAAATGCTATAGAAGACTCAAATGAGTCTGGTAATACTTCTTACTACATTAAGTTGAATTCTATTGGTAATTGCTTTTACAGAACTATTTTAAATAAGTTAATATTTAAATAGTAAAATTTAATTCTAGAGATGATAAAACTACAGATAAATTTAATATAACAGATACTAGTTTTTACTTAAATGTGCTTTATAGAATGTCTGAAAAAGTTCTACTGGCAGAAGAAGGTATGATAAAGCTTTCTAATAGTAAAGCATTATACTTTAAGGGGAAGAAATAATTCTTTATTTACATTAGCAAATTTATTTGTGAATATTTTAATCTTTTGAATTTTGTGCTAAATTTTTGAAATACGTCATTTAGCTTATTTGCAATGCATTACATTTTTTACAGCTTGTCAATTGCTCAAAAGGTGGTATCGTTATAAATATAAAAACTGGGTAAAGTATTGTTTGATTACTGTGCAACTTGCCCAAGCTACTTACCATACCTAATCAACATGTTTTTTAGTTACCAAGTATTTTTTAGCTCTCTTGATTCTCTTTTCACAACCAATGATTCTAGGTCTGTTGGTCACAGAAATTTCTATTGGTCAATTATTTCCCAACTGAGTCACTTAACAGTTATATAATGTTATAAATATCTTAAGTCTTACCAAGAACACTATAGATACAGGAGTAGTACTATTATTATAAATTCAAATTGCGGTTCCATAGAGCTAAGAATAGCACATATAACTCAGCAAGAATGAACTAAATATGAGGATAAATAGCACTTGCTAGAGGGAAGTGGGAGCTAAAGTAGGGTTTACATAATCAATGCTCTTAATGCTAAGAGCACAATTCGCAGCAAATTCAATAAATTACTCATATCCTAGTTAAGATAATAACTTCAGCCAGCTACATAACTGCCAAGCAGCTTAACTGGGAAGTAATCAACTAAGAGAAACTCCTATGACCTATAGACCCAGAACTGTTGGTTAGGAAGACAAAACCAAGAGAGCTAAAGAATACTTAATAGCTGAAGAACATGTCAGCTAGGTATAGTAAGCAGTTAGGGTAAACGTAGTTCATAGAATATTGCGCAGTCATGTGATCTTGCCCAGATTCTTAACAGCTTCATCGTCAACCTCTTTATCTCACCCTAACCTCTTCAAAGAGTCCAAAAAACGATATGGATTGTGAAACTAGTATTTCTTGTGCCTTTGAAGACTATCATGGGGGCAGATTTAAGTCCCTGCACTAAGCAGCCATTAATTGGAAGATTCTGCCCTGGACCTTTATTTATTGAGCAAAAGGAGAGCAATTGTACCAGGAGGCTTATGCTGATAAGTAATTTTGTACGCCAACTGAAGAGAAGACTTTGGCAGTCTGGGTAGAGGAATGGGCAGCCCAGAACTTTTCGATTCGGATGGACATGCTAAAATCAATGGCGGAGCATCTTATTTGCTAAAGGCTTAGGTAAACTGGTCGCGATACTATTTCCTTCCGCCCCCTAAGCTATAACTGACCCGATTGGTTTATCCAATGCCATAAGTACCTCGAAACTCATCTAGTCAAGCCAATTGAGGTCCTTCGAAACAAAGCATGTATTCACAAAAACTTTAATAAATGGTTTCAAACCTTTCAGGCAATCTACAACAAATATAAGTCTGAGCCATATAATATCTAGAATATAGATGAGACTGGATTTTACCTTGGAACTAATGAAGAGCAATATATAATCATTGACAAGCATCAGGTCCTTACAGGCAATATTAGCGAAGCAGCATAAAGGGAATTCTTGATGGTTATTGAATGCGTTTCTGTAGACAGAACCATAATACCTTCTTTTGTAATCTTTAAAGAGCAAAATATCCAAGAAACATGGATCTCAGATGCTGTCCCTGATGACTAGATGGTAGCAACTAGTCCAAAGAGGTGGACTAGTAATTCTTTAGATCTTAATTGGTTAAAATGGAACTTCGACCTATATACTAAGGCTAAAGCAAGATGAGGATATCAACTGCTTATTCTAGATAGACATGGAAGTCATCTAATACCAGAATTTGTCCATTATTGCAAGAATAATCATATTATTTTATTCTATTTACCGCCTTATACCTTGTACATACTACAGTCTCTGGACATTTCATTCTTCTTACTTCTCAAGCATTAGTTTAAGCGTGAGTGTGAACATCAGCTTTGAATGGGTGACATACGTATACCTAAATCAGATTTTTTGAATATCTACACTTAGATGAGGCTCAAAGCATTAATGGAAAAGAATATAGAATCAGGTTTTCAAAAGACAAGGTTGGTTCCTTTTAATCTTGTCATTGTACTTTATTTGCTTCCCTTGGTGCCTCCTACACTACCTCATCCTGTAGTCTTAAGCACTCGCCAAACCCCAAAACACTACCACAGCTACAGAAACTCTTTAGCGATCTGCAGATTCTATTTAATGGTGATCAGGAATATCGGGATACCTTCAAATCTCTTTGCAACAAGGCCTATAAGACGGCCTTGACTTGGCGAGCTAAAAGCAATATACTATGCAAGGATAATCACAAATTTTTTGTGCCCAGTCAACAGAAGTAAGAGGCAGCCTCTAGAAAGTGCAAAAGAATTCCTGGTAAGAATGGGCATACCTTGGATAAGGTTTGTGAGGCTATGGCGACCCCTAAGCGCTTCAGGTGTACTTCGACAAGACATTGTTGCCAATCAAGTCCAACGCCCTCTATGGACCTCGAATTCCTAGAGACGATAGAGGAAGGCCTAACGGATATCGAGAGATCTTTGGATAGTAGGATTAGCGCCTGTATCATGCTTGCTACATCTAAACGTAACTAGATTGAAATTTTGAGCAATATCTTATGAATGCTCAATATCCCATACTCTACATCTATAGGCAGAGAGTTATAAGTCATGGTAATTCAAGTTTCATTATTGAACTTGGCATGAGTTATATTGTGAGTTATGCTGAGAAAGAGTGTACTCTAAACGGTATGAGTTATCTATTGGCAAGTAGCAGTAGAACCCATTAGCCGAGCCATCCCATCAAACAAGCTAAAATGCTCTAATGCCGCCTAGAGTGACCTGATGACAATAAAACAGCTTATATTGCTGTTGGAATCTAACTCTAAGATGGAACTGAAGTCTTCGGAGCTACTAGGAGTTGGAGAGGAGGCTTGGGCTCATTTTTGTTCATGGGTGACCCATGCCGTAGGTCTTGAGAGGGGTGGCGCTGGAGGCGCAATTTGCTCCTGAGCCTCGCCTATCGTAATACCGCTATTAGCTACTATTCTCTTTCACTTTCTTGAAGCTTTCTTATCCTTTTGCTGATTATAAGAGCGTATATCATCATTATTTGCAGATAATATAACCTGATCTGTAAATGCAGTGAAAGCTACCTTATTGATTTTTGTAGTAACGAGTTTCCAGTCTCTTTCACTTCTCCTTGGGTTTGCCTGCTCAGATATAGCATCTTTGAGCATTTCAGAGTTATGGGGTATAGGAAAGATAGTAAATGGCACTGGTTTGGGTAGGGTATCAAGCCAAATTGGTAGCTGATAAATAATAGAGTTAGAACTGAATGGAATAAGGCTAGCCTTCTTAAAGCCAGATGGGATATTTCTTTTCGTCAGAGCTTTAGGCCATGATTTAGTATAGATCCCCATAAAATCAGCCTTTGGAATGCAAATGTTGCCAAGTCTCAGGTGGTTATCTGTTTCACAATGAAAATAATATTTAAGAGGTGCAAATACCGAAAGGTCTAAAGGTTGCAGCATATGAGAGATATGAGTCAGAAGAAAAAGTAGAATAATACGAGACTCCTGATAGAAAGATATGAAGTCTGCAATTAAGTGACTGCCATATCTATAAAGAATTAATAATCTGTGCTTTTTTTTCGCTTTAACTCAAGTATTGGGCTCAAAGTTTCATTTTAACCAGTTCAGGCCTAGAATATTACTTGTCCAGCCTTTAGGTAATATGGCAGCCATCCAGTTATTGGGTACTGAGTTTGAAATCCATGAACTTTGCAAGTTTTTGCCCTTAAAGATAATAAAAGATAGTATAGCTGTTCTGTTTATATATTCATATTCTATAATAGTTAAAACCTCACCACAGGTACCCTTGCCCAAATACGCAGTAGATCTTTATTTTTTATCAATAATAATATAAGTTTTAGCTGTAGAGTCAATGTGAAATTCTATTTCATCGATATTGTAGATATTATGTAGTTTCGAATAGTGTTCATTAACCATATTGCAATAAATATTAAACCAAGCTTCTAAGCTCTCTAGCATACAAGCATTATGTCTAGACTGTTCTAGTGGTTTCGCAATAATGGACTGTAGATTACTGTATCATTTTAGAAAGTGGTGAGGCTAGTTATAGCCAAGAAGCTTTACTGTTGCTAATTTGTGTTGCCTAGTGCCCTCTCGTGCAAATATGATTTGTAGAGCCATGTTGTAGAGAATATCATGGTGAACAGGAAAGCCATAAGGAGACCAGTGACAAATCTATGTAATTAGGGCCTACTCCTCCTCGAGGGACACAACATAAATAGTTTTGCGTGCAGTTGGAACTGATAGTCGACCTTGAATGTGATAAGCAAGAATGGACTTAGCAACATCCCAATGCTTAGCAGCTATCGCAATTGATCTAAATTTCTTAGCTTGAAAGTTCTCTATTACATGAACCATGCATTCTTTATTTAGTCCCGACATTGTTGATTTGAGTGTGGTATTGATTGTCTATAGTACGTTTAAGGGGGGCGATAAAAATTTGGCTCGCTTAGCAAAACAATTTGCTTAATAGGTAGCACTCCTAGTTAAGTGATTAATGAAGGGGTACCGGTATTGACACAGGGTGAAATGGTAACGACACAGGGTGAAATTAGTAACGACATAGGGTAAAAATGGTAGTCGCATAGGGTCATGATATCATGCCATCGCCGAGAGTTTCTACCCCGCTTTGGCATTATCTTCATGCCAAACCTGTGGATTTCGAAGCCCCAGGATTTAAAGTCATAAGTCTCTTATCGCTATCTGAAGCTTCCAAATACTAAAGCCGAAAGAATCTAGAAGACGGTATTCAAAGCCATGTGAAGGCTAATGGCTATGCGATTACAGTACAGCGATACAATAAGAAGAACCAGGCAATCTACTATCAGTGCGACTGTGGAAGTAAGTATCGGGCGCAGAATGGCCAAAATGACACAAATAGACTCCGCGATACTAGAAGTAGACAAATCGAATGCCCTTTTTCAGTAAGGGCTAATTTAAAAAATGGGATATGAACTGTCAAAGTATAAAATGCTGATCACAATCACAAAGCTACATTTACTGCTTTAGCCTATCCAATTCAATGTAGAGCACCTCCTGAAATCGTCAAACAAGTTACAGATCTTACGATATTAGGATTAGCACCAAGAGAAATTGTTTCAACTATTCGTATATTAACTGATTATCCTATTCTTGTATCTGATGTTTATAATATGTGGAAAACCATTAGAGCAAAAAATCTTGCTGGTAAAACCTGGATTGAAGCTTTGATTGACTAACTCTCCAGTAGCAATTATATTTTTAACTATAAAAATGACAATATTAAACATGTAACTTATCTTTTCTTTGTTCATCTACGAAGTATTCTATTGTTCGAGCAGTTTCCAGATGTTATACTTCTCGACTGCACTTATAAAACAAACAGCTTTAAACTTCCTTTATTAATTATTGTTGGTACTACCTGTCTCTATACTACATTTTATGTTGCCTTTTGTTTTCTTGCGAAAGAAAAAGAAAAAGATTATGTTTGGGCTTTAGAGTAGATGAAAAAGCTTTATCTTCCTGGCATGGTAACTGGAGTAATGGTAATGGATAGAGAGCTTGCATTACTTAATGCTGTCAAGTGTGTTTACCCTAGGATGAGATGTTTTCTATACGCTTAACCTGTTCAGCAGAAAGTAAAGAAGTATGTAGCTAATACGTTTAGAAAAGACAAGATTGAAAATATTCTCACATTTGTGGAAGCTTGGAAATTGATCATAGAGAGTCATACTCAAGATGAATACTATGAGAACTGGAATACTTTACAAAATAGTTATGGTGGCCAAGTACTTACGCTGGTACAATATGTTAAGGAAATATGGCTGGACCACTGGAAGAACTCACTTGTCTATGCTGACATTGATCAATTTCTGTATCTTGGAACAAGGACAACTTCACAAGTAGAAGGTATACATGCGGTCTTGAAAAAATACCTTCAAGTATCAACAGGCGATTTAAAGCTTGTCTTCGATAAAATCAACCTTCTTTTGGCTAGCCAACATTTTCAGTATAATGGCGATGTAGCCAGAAATCGTACAATTACACCACATACAGCTAGGATGGCTTTATATATACAGCTACTAGGACGAATATCCAATTATGCTTTTGGAAAGCTTTGGGATTAACGTTTTCAGCTTACTTCACCAGATCCGCTACCTACCTGTACAGGGCAATTTACTCAATCTATGGGACTGCTATGTGCTCATCAAATTCAGGAGCGGCTTTGTGATAATGAAGTTCTAACAATGAAAGATATTCATCCACATTAGCACTTTACTCCTCGCCTACCTCTTACTGTAATACCACTCATCTTAGAGCCCACTGTCGCATCTATACGTGGCTATCCAGCTACTCAGGAAGATCATACTTATACTTGTTCTATAAATTGAGCTACTCGATCACGTCAGGCAGTATCATCAACAAGGCAAGAGCCATTCTCTTTTAAATGTGTGAACTTACCTGTTCGTGCACAAACCCAAAGTGGCTTGAGGCAGGGGTGGGAAGATTAGATGGATGGAGACAACTTAACAACCTCGAGTTATATATCTAGTCATTGTTTCATTTGGTTAATAGTTTACCTGTGTTAGTATTAAATTTACCCTGTGCAGTTACCATTTTCACCCTGTGTCGCTACCATTTTACCCTGTGTCAATACCGATACTCTTAATAAAGAAGTGGCTATAAATACTATATGAAGATCTTAGGGAAAGCGTTTTCTCTTCCCTCTTTACTGAATGTCTTGTTAGTTTAGTAATAAAGCTTAGTACTAAAAATAATCTCTCAAAGATATCCTCTAATATAGTTGAAGTAAGAGTATTTTACTATCTTAGTATATAGGACCAACATAATTATTCTACAGTCAACTCAAAAATACTTTGCTATGTACCTGAATACTAAAACAAACTAGGAGACGAGATCTTATCAGAGTTAAATCATCACATATGGTTTATTAAGATCATTATCTTAATCAAAGTATGAGTAATTTATTAAGTTACTATGGTTTACATTAATCTCTCTTTTGCAAGTACTATCTATTCTCTTATTCAATTCATTCTTGTTAAGCCATATATGTCATTTCCAGTCCTATGGAGCTACAATCTAATCTAATAATAGTAGTACCACTTTAATATCTACAGTATTTCTAGTGAGACTTGAGATATTCATAATAAAATTTAACAGTAAGGTAAGGTATATAGTATTTCCTCTATTTTTAGTTTAAATAGAGTTCAAGATAGGTATTTAGATTGAATGGTCATTTCAATCATTTTTCTTGCTTGCTGCAAATTTTAATAGTAGTGCAATTAGCCTAAATACAGTTTTCTGTAATTCTGTATAAAAAAGCTAAATTTTTTCATATATAGTCTTATTTATTATAAATTCATTATTTAAACTAAAAATAAAGGAAATACCTTATATCTTACCTTGCTGTTAAATTTGTAGGTACTTTAAATTCTAATAGTAAGTACTATAAACATTGAAAAACTTATTGAAACAAGTACCTCCATCTGTGAAATTTGCACTAAGTAATACTTGTAGTCAAAATGGCTATTTCTGACTTTAGTTACCATAGTTTTCAATTTTTGACTTTATTTTTTAACTTGAGTATTATTCTATTTTCAACACAGAATGAGGCTTCAAGAGATTTGTGCTTTCAGTAAAAGGTAAGCTAAAGTAAATTTATGATAAAGAAGGAAAACTATTTCTATATTAACTTAGTTCATCAAGCAGGCTAGCCTTGTTGCTTAACAAGCTTACTTAATTCCACATAACAATGTTTCTAGGTTATAGACTTAGTACTTTGGCTTAGCACTATCTTCTAACATTATTAAAAAAATATGTAAATACATTAAATTATGTCTTTAATTATAATACATAAATTATATTACTATTAATATTTCTTACTAAACTCTCTAGGCTAGAACCTGAGATTTATGATATTTTAAAGTATCTATATGAGTGCTTGACTGATTGAGTAGGCTGTTTTTGCCTTAATAAAAAAAAGTTAATTCTCTTAATTTAAAGTTGCATTGACTTCTCCTATAGTTTTATCTTGTAAAGAATTAACTTTTTTTTACTTTTTCAATGCTTTAAATTACTTCTTTTTCTAATGTGATAGTAACTGCTTTTTCTGTTATTGTAGAATAAATTTTGCAAAAGCAATATTATTGTCTTATTTATTTTAGCTTAAATTCTTGCTACAGCTTATTAATTTTCAGATTCTCAACTTAATTAATACTGATTCTGCTTCTGGAAAGCATTTTGAAGCTGTTTCACATTTACAAGGGTCTGAAATTCAAGTGGAATGTAAGAATAAAGCAGTATAAATATATAACAATCTAATTCTAATAAAGTCTTATCTTTTAGTTTATTCTAGATATTCAAATACGTAGTAAAGAGTTCTTAAGGTAATTATAGGATAATTATATTGATCCCATATATTGAAATAGCGAAATAGTTCTACATGACTAATCAAAAGATATTTTAAGCGATAATTCTTAATCTAAAACTTTATTGCTAAACTAATAAGATATTCAGTAAAGAGGGAAGAAATGATACTTTTTCTAAGATTCCAATGTAGTATTTATAGCTACCTCTTCATTAATCACTTGACTACTTGCTAATAGGTAACTCATATTACTTAATATGTATATTTTTTAATATGACTTATAATGTAACTTATGTTAAGTTTAATAATAAAACCTAAGTTGCTGTAACTTATAACTTTCTACCTATATCTAAGTTACTTACTATATCTAACTGATATGTCTTTCAACTGTTAAGTATCTTCAACTTCTTTGGTCCTTTTTTTATATCTAATAGTTTAGTGTCCATAGGTTATGGAAGTTCTTCTTGGCTAATTATTTCTCTATAAGTAGCTTAATAGTCATTTAGCTAACTGAGGTGATTGTCTTGATTAAGATGTAGGTAATTTATTAAGTTGCCATAGATTGCACTAATTATACAAACCTTACTTTAGGCAAGTGATATTTCCACAGGCTTAAACACTACCGCCACGGGGCAAAATTGATAATTCCATGGGCCCGTAACATCTTGCTATCAAGCAATGAAAATTTTTTCCTTTGCCCCGCACTTCTTCATTCCACATCGCTCTCTCTAGTCCATTGCCTTGAAGCCTACTGT
>JAJDMX020000410.1:0-32606 GCA_022345685.2 Nothomitra cinnamomea | reverse complement strand
CCATATGACCTCCCATCTCACGATTCAAGGTCATTGCAGTCGCTGTAGTGACTGACCACAGATGAGCCCTGCTGCATGTCGTGATCTGATGCAGCATCGGAAATTATTTTCTTCCATTCTACAGATTCCAATCCCGACTATCTTGAAGGTCGCATGACTCCTTAATTTCCGACCTGGCGAGCAATATGGCTTTGCTTGAGTGGATTATCAGAGCTCAACTACAGCCGTGAAAGCTATAGTGTGCGTAAGTAAACATACCAGGGCTGAGAACTTCCGGATCCTTGGTGGTTGTTCGTTTCATTTGCATTTCGGAATATATTAACCAGCTTATCGGGACTCCGGTTCCTCCTCGTACATACGTATAAGTTTGCGATTATCTGACGAGCCCTAATTAGCCTTGTGAGGTCGACGGATTGTATTTCCTAATTGCCTCTAGCGTAAACTGAACCTGCCTCATTCCAAACATTCGGAATCCTACTTCAATGCAGCGCCTTCAATCCACCGGGAATCGAGTTGGAACAGCCAAACCGTGCAACTGCTGAACACGTGTACATATCATAGCAGCACACGATGTTGTGAAGATGAGAATAAGGAGTTGCTGGATATTTACCTAAGTGAGTATGTAGTACAACTTCGCAGATTCGTAAAACTACTGGCGCATAAGACGATATGTACGCATTGATCTCCCACCGCGGACTTTGACTTTGCGGCGGAATTTGATGCCGCATTGCACCCACCTGCGACTGCCACGCATGCCTTGAGGTTGCCAGGCAAATGCTGCTTCATAGACCGGAATATCACGTTCTCATATCGCGAACACCCCATTGGCAGCACCCCGCTTCCAAAGCGCCGTCGGGGACTGCTGCATTATTAGAAATGATGGTGTGAGAGAATTTCCCGGGAGATCGATGCGGAACATCGGCACTGCCGTGTGGACGAGCCTAGTCCACATGCCCAAGGTATTTCCTAGAGAAAGCAGGAGCCATGTGAAAGGTGCTCTTGGCTTGAAATCAAAACAATAGTCACTAAAATAACGGTAGAAATGTAACAGAAATCTTACGATAGATAATAAAGGAGCAATCTAGGAAGACTCGGAAAGGATATCGAGAGGCCGTTAGGTCAGCCCAAAAGCGAGCTTGCTGCGTACCCCACATACGCTAGAGATATCGCAGAGATTCGTTCGCAAACACTGGGAGAAGAGCCAAGCTCTCGGAGCCGTCCAACACATCAAGCCGAGGGGGGTCTGCAAGATAGGCGATGCAGTCAGGGAAGAGTTGATGCAGCTGCCTTGTTTAAAAGAGAAGTCCCGCAGCGTTTTGCACTGTAGCATCTGCTTATGTCCTTAGACGATGAAGTAAGCTGGTCCTGGCAATTCATATACAGTATACAGCCAGATACGAAATGTCGTCAGAGTAACGGTCAACAGTTTTTCTCCCCCCGGATTCTCGGTTCTTTATAAAATAGCGCAGGATATAGCAAGGCGGAGGCGATGTCGTCTGTATTGTTGAAAAGCAAAGTCGTAACCATAGAGCTGTCTTGCGTGATGTGGTCCGTGCGCTTGATATTGCTACCACTTTAGGACAGTGCATGTCGTTTGAACAGCTCTAGGCCAATGAAATCCACAGAGCAGGAGCTGCTTTCCGGCTTATGCACGCCTAGCTTCATCAAGGATCTTACTGCACTTAAAGACGTCAGTCGCGATATATATCAGCCCGTGCGTACGTCAGACTAATCAGATTGATCCCTAACTCCACCGACTGCATTTGACCGAAGATCATTAGCTGCTTGTTGGTGTCTCCGAAAGAATATTAGCCGTATTGCGATGGCCCTCCTGTAGACGCCAGGGCTAAAACTCCGACAACGAGTAGAATTCATGCATGGGGTCCGGTATCGTCCCCATATTGCACAATCGGGAGAAATTACGAGATGACCGCACTCGCTGCAGCTCTCGGGAACTAGGAGGTCCGCCTGTTATGCCAAGGCTGGGTTGGTTTGGGTGGTGCTTTCTGAGCATTTGCCCGGCGTGATGAGTCTTTGTTTGCGTGAGGCGCTCGGTTTCCGGTATGGTGTAATAGTACACCATTCACTGAAAGAATCTCGCACTATATATTGTGTTGTAGTTGCTGTTCTTTTTGCTCTTTTCTCATCCACGATCTCTCGCCTCAAACTTTCCAGACTTCAGACACTGTCACGGACAATTAAACTTGTCACGTTGATATCAAGTCTTGTCGACGCTCAGAGCCTTTACAATCAGCTGGCTTGCGTCAACTGTTCTCTCTCACGATGGCGCCGTCTCTTGAAGAGCCTGTGCAAGTCACTCCTACCTCTTCCTCCAACCTCAAAGCCGAACGTCTCTCTACAAACAATGCAACTAGAAAATATGTTCCAGGTCGTACCGATGTGGACCCTCATGAATCCTATGAGTATAAGGATCTTTTGCCAGCTTTCCCAGATCTCTACTGGCCGGAATTAGCGGAAGTTCCATATGAAGAGAAAGGTTTACTCGGGGATAAAGAGTTCCGTACCCTCTTGGATGCTGCCACAGATGTCTTTGACTATACTCCAAAAATCGGCACTGAAATTCAGGGCATCAACCTAGCCAAGCTTACAGACCTCCAGAAAAACGACCTTGCTAGGCTCATCGCGACTCGTGGGGTGGTATTCTTCCGAGGCCAGAACGATCTAGATATCGAAGCTCAGCGAGAACTCGGGTCTTACTTTGGCAGCTTACACAAGCATGCAACAACATCTGTTCCGGCAAAACCGGGGCTCGAGGATATCCACGTTGTCTATACCGACGGAAAGTCAAAGGACCAGAGAGCTATGTTCACACCAACCTTCATGTGGCACTCCGATGTGAGCCAACGGTCTTCTCCAAACTCTCTTTGTAATCAGCTAACAAATTTCCAGGTTACCTACGAGATTCAACCGCCCTCATATACCTCGCTCAAGATCCTCACTGGGCCTCCTCGCGGCGGGGGTGGAGATACTCATTGGTCATCACAATATGCAGCATATGATGCCCTCTCTTCGCAGATGCAAAAGTACCTAGAAGGATTGACCGCGTTGCATTCTGCCGAGATGCAGGCGGATGGATCCCGGGCTGCTGGTCGTCCTGTTCGCCGAGATCCAGTCATCACCGAGCACCCACTTGTTAGGACCAATCCTGTGACTGGCTGGAAATCATTGTTTTTCAACCCTGGCTTCGTCACCAAGATTGTCGGCGTTCCTAAAGCAGAGAGTGACTATATCATCCGTTATCTCAACGAAGTAATCTCAACAACTCCAGAGCTTCAATGCCGTTTCCAGTGGCAAAAGAACGATGTTGCATTCTGGGATAACCGAGTCACTGTAACCATTGCCCTCTATCAATGTCACCGGGAAGCGAGCTAACCTCAAGCAACAGAACCATAGCGCTTCCTACGGGTTTGCTCCCCATCGCCGACATGCAGTCCGTGTCGCCGTCCAAGCAGAGCGCCCGTATCTCGACCCTACCAGCATCTCCCAGGAGGAGGATTTCCACCTTCGCTATGGAGTGCCTCTAGTAAATAAGGATGGGTCTGGTCAGTCCAACTATAACGACTAAAAGAATCGGGGAAGGTTGTGGCTGGGCGTGGCTAGGATGACTAGATATATCTACTCAATGGAGTGTCCATGGCTTTGGTATTTAGCGTTGCTTCTACAATTAATTGCCATAAAGCGGGCGCAATAGCGTTTGTTTGAACAACTTCACGTAGCTAGCGAAATGAGCAAAGGACATCCCCAGCCTTCACTTGAACGCAAACATTTTACCACAGCGAGAGATTATATACCCTAGCCAGTCTTGCCACTGTCTCAAAATGGTGGTAGGATTATGCATGTGGCATGTCGAAAATGATGTTGGTAAGGTCCATGTTCAAGTGCCCGCGAGGCTACCTGAGGGACAACAAACATAAGTATTTCATTGCAGATGAGAGCCGAAATGTAAATGGCGGGGGAGATGAAGGTTTAGTTGGATCGGGAGAAGATTCTCTGAGCTTGTTTAACGTAGAAATCTCTTTCTACAATGAGTAATCGCGGATGAAAAAGACAGCACGTCGACAGTCGTGTTATGTGTCTCAAAACCTTCACCTCTTTCTCAATTAAGAAACTGCTGCAGATTTGAGACATTTGATGGAAATTTTTACTAGGCCCTCAAATTTTGAATTGATATCAGCTAATCACGAAGTAACACAGTTGGCAGTCGTGAAAAGGAGCGAGCCACGAAAAGAGCTTACCCGACGGCACACATAGAGGCCTAATATAAGCCGTCTAAGATAAAACCCATGCCATAGGTTCGGTGCCATGATATATTAATTGTGGCTTGAGCTTTAATAACCGTGTGCCTGGAAGTGTCGTGCTGGATTCACGTTCCCACATCACCGCGAGCGACAATAGGCTATCCCCAGGATATCAATCCCCCTTACCACTCCCACCGCCTTGCCTTGAGACACCTGGCGAAATAAGTGCCCTATTTTCTTCTCTACCCAATCAGAACCTAGCGACGTTGTCGGGGTTGGGGTGGAAGGATTACCCGGTTTGCCCCTTTTCGGTCACCACTTACATAGAACCCCCCCCATCTAACGAACCTCCCGACAGTTAAACGAGCAAAGGAGTCTACTAGAAGTAAGGAATGGCCCGATGTACTACCTACCGCCTTACCTAGGAGGTAATATCAAGTCCAAGTTCACAGATACCCCACGCACAGCGATGCTCCACTCTAAAAGGTTATTATCAATCGCCTTCCCATCGCCAACACTGTATCTTGAGGTATCCAACGAAACCCATGTTGAATTTTCGGTTCTGGCCAATCACGAATAACCGACGTTACTTTAAATCGGGGTGAAGACAGCTACCCGCCCCCCCCTCTTCCGTCCCATCAGCCACGGAGAACCTAGGCATCTTTTCTAAGTGATCTGCTTTGCTATTTCCCACCTATGACTCATACATCCGCCAAAATCCCTAGTCCTCGCCCTCGTTTTACCTTCTTGCTAGGTGCCTAGGCTGATCCACAGCCCTGGTCACTGCCGTACGCAGATGCCTCCTACGTCCCTACGCCTATGGAAATTCTATCTTATACCCAGTCTAGGGTATGGCTATGGGCAACCTTACATGAAGGTGCATTCTATACCAGCACGCCCATAGAAGGAATTCACCCAGGCGTATCAATCTTCATAATATATGACTACAGGGAACTCCTATCTTATGTATGAACGAGTATCAGTAGTTCTATGCCTACGCTACGAGACCCCTCTATAATGACCTATCTATTCTACGCTAATTACCGCTTCACTAGGCTGTCTTGCTCTCCATCGTCATCACTCTCTTCTCCTTCTTCCTCCTCCTCTTCCTCTTCCTCACTCTCCTCTTCCCCACTCTCCTCCTCTTCCGACTCTTCTCCCTCCTGTTCATCCTCCCTCAACCAATCATCTAAATCCTTAACCTTTGACGCAACCAGCGCAGACCCAGCCACCCCACCCTTCGTAAGCGCTTGATCCAGCTTCTCCCCCACAGGCACTACCTCCCTCCCTCCTGGCTCTACTCTCCCGGCTCCTTCCCCTCTCAGAGCGGGACCCGGTTCCCTCCCCGCCTCCACCCACTCGGGCAACCTTTCCCCACCCACCACATCACCCACAACTAGACTCGCGCTCCCCAACATATACCCCTTACGGCCTTCAAATGGGCTAGGAGTCTTAGGCACGGGTTTCGGTGCGAGCAGTAACAGGGTAGCGAGCTGTATTTCAGCAGGGTTGGAGAGGAGGGACTTATATGTTCGGGCGCGGTCGCGGAGGTCGTAGGAGGTGTCGTAGCGGGCGAGAAGAAGAGTGTAGGTGTAGAGGAGGGCGATAGGGCTTGTTTCTTGTTGAGGTGAGGGCTCTCGCGGAGGAGGATCAGCAAAACCGCCTTCGTTGGGGAGGGAGTAGCTTGGAAATAGTGGTGGAGTCGCGGGTTTAGGTGGAGATTGTTGCTGAACGCTGTTGAGGTAGTGTACGTAAACCTTTGCAGCTAGGAGGACGATCTGGAGTTTTGCAACTTCAGACTCGTCGGAGAAGTTCTTGGCGAGGATGCGGAGAACGTCAGCTGCGATATTATTCTCAGGATCGATACCAGCGAATTCACCGACTAACCAGATGATGCTAGCTCTTGCTTGAGGGTTGGCTGCCGTGTCAAGGTTCTTGGCTAGGCGGATAACAGTTTTGGTGTGCGCAGAAGGATCCTGTTGGATGAGATGCCGGATAACAGTTAGAGATTCGGCGACGAGATTGCCGTCAGGACTAGAGATCTGGTTTAAGAGAAGACGGAGACAGCGGGCGGATGCGCGCAAATCGCTTTGGGCGCAACGACCAATGGCTCGTACACTTTCACGAACGAGGTCTCTGTCCGAGCCACGGGAGAAATGTTCCAATTCACTGAGTATCACACCATTCATATGTGCACCGCAATAAGGAAATATTATGCAGAGAACTTCCAGCTTTAGTTGCCATATGTACGGAGGATCGGTGATTCGGATCAGAAAATGGGTCGCATACTTGACGAAAGGCTCGGGGCGGGCGAGACAGACTGCGACGATATCGTAGAGAGCTATATGTTGGATATCTTGGGGTGTGCGGAGAAGGGATATTAATGGCCCGACAGCAGTGTCGGTGTAGTCTGGAGTTCCTAAGTAGAGATAACAGCGGGCAACTGCAACAATAACTGCAGAGTTTCGACTTTGTAGTAGTGGTTTGCAGGCCTTCAATAGCAATTCCAAATCCGGGTCCAATGACGGAACTTCTTCCACCTCGTTCTCTTCTCCTTTTTCATCTCCATAGAATCCTTTATCCCCGCTCTTCTTGACCTTCTTCGTTCGCCGTGGGAAGCACTTCCGTCCATATATGGCCATCATCTTAAGTGTAGCCAACTGGCCCCATTCATCCATATCCACGAGCTTTCGTATCAAGCTTCTGTAATGCCGATGTATCAAGTCTATCCTCTCGGGACAAACTTCCATAAACGCCGCAACAGCCGCCCCAACAACATAGTATTGCTTATCCCCTAATAGCACTAGAAGGGAATCAATAAGCTGCGGCAGAGTGTTGGGGTCTAACCGATAGCACTTCGGTATAGCCAACGCAGCAGCCTTCCGCACATATGGACTCATATCCGCGCACCCTCTCTTAATAGCCAACGAGACAATCTGGCTGATCACCGGGACCCTCATGCCAGACATGACCTTCAAAGCCATGGCTCGAACCTGAGGATTCTGGTCGGTAAGTGACTTTTGTATAGTGTTTATCGATAAGAGCGCCAAGTCTGGTTCTGCTTCCGCGTGATGAAGCAGGTAGATGTAGACGAGCTTCTTGATCTCGATATTAGGGCTGGCGACGTTTTTGACCACCGACGAGAAGAAGGTTAGACATGGCTGAGAGCGGTACATCATCTAGGCATCGTCCCGCATCAGCTTGAGATATCTGGATGGTGGGGTAGTCAAGAGAAAGTTGCGTGACTTGCCGATATGACCTTGCGTAATCCTTCCAAGATATCTCGGTCATTCCGACTATCCAGCAGCTTCTTCAATTGAGGAATCGGGAGAGGTTTCGCTATTCCGTCCCGTCGAAACGACCTGCTAGCTGAGCTAGCGGATTGTGCTGCTTCAAGTGTCAAGTCGCGGGCTGCACTGTTTCAGCATTGGAGCTTGCCAAATGGCCCACAAGAAGCTCACCTGTCTCAAGCATGCCTGAGATCCTTGACAGGGACTCCATCTTGAGCAGTGAGGGTATATTCGATGATCCACCGTTGCTCGTTTACCAGGATGTGGGGTCGTTGGCTTATGGTGGAAGAATATTCATGTTCTAAGAAATTTCAATTTAGCGAAAACCTTTTTTTAATTCCGACGAATTTCTTCGAAGTTGATTTATCTATGGGTTTTGGAGACCGAGCTGCTGGGTGCTATTTCATAGTTAGGGCGTTACATTAGAAGCACTAAGCTACGGTAGCCGCATGTTAATTATAATGATAGGGGAAATACTATTCTGCGAATGATTTCGAACGTTGTTTTCTTTAGGAGGTAGTCTTCATACAAAGCCTTTAATGACAGTGTCTTAGGAGAGAGAACCTATAAAGAAAACTCACAGAAGGCGACCTGAAGAAGAAGTCTCCTCGAGAGGGCAATCCTGGAGAGAGAAACTAGGCGACAAGCAATATGCTCTAGCCGGTGTGGTTTGCGTCTACGAGAGAGATTCCGATGAACCTCCATCGCAGAAAAAAAAATGATCAACGTCATTCTATGGCTAGTCTCCGCTGGGAGCTTTTTCACTAGTCATCCGTGATCATGCAATCATCGGCCTCATCGAGCCCTGGCATCTTTCCCTTCCTCCACTTGACATACTGGTCAAGCAAGCTAGGGTAAGATGTGGTATCAGAGTCGTAGTACTTGAGGGAAAACCCGACATTTGAAGAAAACCGCTCCCATTGCATCCATAGATCCCTACTGAACGCGTGAACTGGCCGCTCAGTCTTGAGAAATTCGACGAAGTATTCGCGGTGAAGGAAAGTCGGGAAATATTGGATGGCACTCTCCTTGGGTCCAACCGCATACTTGTTAGGCTCGAAAATAAGCTCAATGTAGTTGATGACAGTGTCGAGGTCAAGGGTTCGCTGGCCTTGTCCGCCGGACTCAATGTTGAAAGTGAAAATCCACTTCCAGAAGGTCATAAACTCTGTGGAGTTAGGCTTGGGCTTGTATTTAGCAATGTGTTGGCGTAAAGCCTTGAGAAAGTCTTCTTTACAGTCGGCGCTTCGTGGCCATCAGTAACAAGTCTTGATATTTGGTTAAATGAGGTCCCTTACTTGTTCTCTATCATCCAAGATACCCACAATTGCTTAGAGATGGTAAATATGTCCCCATCCTTCGGACTAGGAACATTGAAAAGGAATAAGACAAGATCCGGAATGGCCGAGTCGGGGTCGATTCCCAGATTTATAAACCAGTTACGGTACTGATCAAACGTTATAGAGTTTGTCTTGGGGAAAAGGGTGTGGAACCACTATTTTGAATCAGAGGGCCAGATTAGCAAAGAAGAAACCCAAGGATTTAAACACATAAAGATTAGATACGGCAGAGAGCTAATTAAGCGTGGTTCATTCCTCGGGACATGAATGCCTTTGAGCTCTTGCAGGAGGAGGCTCTCTGTCAAGTGTAAAGCCGGATGCGAATGGAAAAAGTGCCATGGTTTGCCCTTGACGATGCTCAAGACCCTTAATATGAGAATAGGTTGGAATAGTAGGTGCGGTGGAACCAGCAAATCTTATATTTGACGTTCGAACACGGAACGAGTTTAGCGACGTACCATTTCTTGTGGACTAGTTGTAATGCGAGTCGGCTTTGAAGGAGCCCTCTTAGCTTTGGACACCTTGCCGGACTTATCAACTCTGGGAGGCATCTATAACCTAGCAATGCATTAGTGCTGCAAATACTATGCCGCGGATCGATCTCTTAGTGTGTTTAAGGCCAAAGATAAGCACGTGAGTGCCTAATGTGCTCTGTTGATATGTGATATAAGAGATTTCAACCATAGGAAATGAGCCACCAGTGCACAGAAGGTACGCAGTGAACCTGTTATGCTGGAGGAGTGAGTACATACCGTCGAATCGCTACCGAGAGGCGACGGCAAAGGTCCAGGTGGGAGCTTTGAGGGGCTTGATGGCGACTGCTTGGGGCTAAATAGCGACACTGGATATGACATGGAATTAGTAAACAAGGCCGGAACGTTTGGAAGCAACTGGATGGTATTAAGGTTACGCGATGTCGAGGTTAGAAGAAGCACAGGCTTCGAGAGTGAGGTAATGCAAACCGATGAATTGCTTAAACGCAATCCTGGTGGCTCGCGAAGGGAGGAATAACATAGGGCTATCAGCCCTATGCGGTACTCGCGAACTCTTGTGGCGATAGGGGAGATTCAGACGCACCAGAACAATTTAAGGAATGCGTATTAAAGGCAATAGGGCTGCGAGGAGTTGCTCATGGATACCATCGTCATATCTAGAATAAGCGAGGTCAGTGTTTGCACGCTCTTTCCCAACAGACAGTCAATTAAGGACTGAGAGCTCAGAAACCGCTCTCCAGCCACAGGATGACACGAAAACCATTGCATACGATGCAGGCATCTATATCGCCTAGTCTAGCTTGACAGCACCGCCGAGGCAATTGGACTTCCTAGGTAAACAGTTTTTTTGGAGTCCATGGTCTACACCAGTCTAGTGCAAAATATCATGATTCCAAAACAATAACTTCACCATTTCGAGTGTTGTGGTTGTTTATCAGTGTCGCACTAGCGAAAGCCATGAGGCTTGCGCTTGTCCTGATTTGTCATCCCTGCATTTTCCTGATGCGTCTGTCAGTGAGCCACATCTTAAACTCATCCTTCGCCATCAATTGTGGATCAAGGGACTCGATAGAAGTTAATCGCGAACTAGTATTTGACTAGAGGCGTCCTCCTTGACCAACTTAATCTACCGCACCGACAATGGCGCGTAAGGCGATGCAGAAGGATCAGATCGTGAAGCTCATAGTAGGCGCTGGTCAGGCCAGTCCAAGTCCACCTGTTGGCCCGGCTTTGGGTAGTAAAGGGGTGAAGAGTATGGACTTCTGTAAGGTACGTAATGCCGTGTGTTCCTACGTTTAGAATCACGTCAAGATGGCTACATTTCACTGTCTCCGAATATAATAGCTAACTCCACTTATAGGAGTTCAATGCACGCACGGCACATATGACACCTGGAACGCCAATACCTGCAAGAGTTACAGTCCGTCCTGACAGGTCATTCCATTTCGAACTCCGATCGCCTACAACATCTTGGCTTTTATTGAACGCGGCCGGCGTTTCTGAACGGAAGGGAAAGTTGAAGGGAGCTATAGATCCGGGCAAGGAAACCATAGGAACAGTTAGTCTGAAGCACGTCTACGAGATTGCGAAGATCAAGCAAACTGTAAATTGCACCTATGGCGCGTTGTTTCGTTGGTGTGGGCGATTGCTGATCTTGGATATAGGAACTTCGGTTATCGGGGCTGTCGCTGGAGGGACTTTGCAAATCCGTCATGGCACAAGCAAAATCAGTAGGGGTGAAAGTGGTCCCTTGATATTTCTCGTATACCCAATAGAACTACTTCGCTCTGTCAGATTTGGCTTTAGCGTCTCATAGGCATAATCGAGCATAATTATTCCCTGAATAGGTTGCGTAGTTCTTTTTGAACGCCTCTGACCAAGAAAGGAAGTATGATTTTCCTTCACCCTGTCATTCTAATCATCGATCCTTACCAGAGTGTGCCTATCTATTTTGGAGCATGGAATTTGTCACAATGCCACGCCTGTCAGAATGCTAGGATAACTATTGCGGGGGCGTTCGGCATTGGATCAAAAACATTAGATTAGTAGAAGCCACGGATACCAGTGCTTATTCATATTACTATACGGAGCAATGCCACCCTTACACCCGACGGCCCATTGGACATGCAAACTGGACATTGTAATTTGTGTCGCGTCTTGAATATATTGTGAATCCTAGAAGGCGCCACGACGTATTCCGCGCAGCACTGAGGGCTCAGGCAGAGAGCTTTCTGGGTTTCGGGCCTTTTGGATGGTGCTCGGCAATGCAGGCTCGGCAGCTCTAAGATTGGGTTAGTGTAAGCACACTGCTGCCGTACGCACACGAATCTGTACCGAGATCGCACTCGTTAACCTATCTCATGCGTACATGCGTGTCTGATTAAATTGACAGCCGCAAACCCTGTCGCGCATCAGCGAGCGTCAGGACCCCTCTCCGCCACGAGCCGTTCTGTGGATACTTCGGATGGGATATACCATTATCCATGACGACAGTCACCGTTCATAGCCATCGTTGGATCGCTAGGTCGCATTAACACCGATCTACCCTTCTCATTACATCCTGGTAGTTAATTAAAGTGAACGGTGCGAACTATCTGAAATACGGCACCACAACTTGTGGGTCTGCCCTTTCACTCGGCTGGGATCCGCCCCACTCTCTATCGCTTCTGACAAACCCATTGAATTTGGATTTCTCGTCCAAGCCTTTCTCAAAATCCCGGCCCCTTCTACACCAAGCCCTGTACAATCACTGTACAGGTGGAACTCCAAGTAAGACGGAAGGCACGCTTTATCCGCGTCATCAACCGCACGACTCCGCCTAAGCTTAACGTTGGGTTGTTGTTGCTAAGCAAACAATGGCGTCTTCTTCCGGTAGAGAAGCACCCACGTCTGGTGAGTGCCAATATTTTCACGACCCTCAAGCATACTACCGTTCTCCTACAGTCGGCTCCAGGACTCCGGTTTAGCTATCTGATGTACAACGTCGGAAAATATTTAGTGTTAGAGAGCCTAATTGGGTTTGAACTTAGGGCTCGGTTTACCGGTACGTCAACACATTGAGCAACTTCGACAGGAGCCAGACGCAGACCTAGGCGGGAAACACCCAAGAATCCAACCTGCAGTCGTTCGTTTCAGTTCCGTGACACAAGAGATTTCTCCAGAGAGTCTGGCACCTATCGGCTCCTCGACAGTCACTACAGAGACGGCGCTAGCTGTAAGAGAACTTTCTCCGGCTGCTGAAGAGGAACTTCGATCGCTATCATCATCTCTATACACTTCACGTCTCCAGCAGAGACGTCTGAGCAATTTTGCTTTTGAACCAGTGTCTTTACCTGTGTCAAGGGTAAGTCAACGTCTTATGTCTCGAACACCCGGACAAGTCTAATTTGCGTTTTGGGCTTTGCTTTTCGATTTTTCATACGCGTTTACACTGGGTGCCTACTTTGTTGATTAGGACCTGGCAAACTGGCTGAATACCTTTTTTGGGGAGGGGGTTTATGTGCTTTTGTCTTTGAGGGACAATGAGTATGGACTTCTCATATTGCTCTACAATCGGTGTCCACAACACTCTCTGGATTACCCTTTAGATATAGTTCTTGCAGTGCGCGGTGCTCGTTTTTCGGAGATAAGATTCTTTATATATTTCGGCTAACTCCGGAATAGGTTGCCTCGAACGAGATAGGCTCTCAGCCTCCTTCGAGAGAGGTTTCTCATCAGACGTCTCGACCTTCACCAACAACATCAACAATGCATTCGCCTCCTTTGACACCCGCGGCGACACTCTCTCGCGAAGCAGCTGCTGATAGTCGTTCTGGAAGCGGAACTACTTTGCCAACGCTGGGGAAAGTCTACCCAGACCCAGCAATAATGACCCCGCAAATATCACCTCCACGGAATGTTTTGCCGCCAATATCTGTAGCCAAGCCATTCGCTGACGAAAATGATCAATCTTCAAGTAGCCTTTCTTCGAGGCCTTCATCGGCTTCTGGCCAGATGTCCACTCGCCCAACGACGATGTCAACAGGCTCAAGCGTGATTTCGCCTCATCCTAAGCACCCGCCAAGATTTAATATTGGCCCCACTGGAGATTCCATGCCACCTTCTCGAGATACTACCCCACCTGAAACTCCGGGGTCTGGCTCAGGGAGAGAAACACCTGTCTTACAACCTCCGAGTAGGCCTTTTACTCCAGCAGGGGATAAGGATGACCCGTATGCAAGAAGCAAACGTGCTCCGCAGCCAAAGAATCTTGAAGGAATTGAGTCGAGATTTATATTCAACGGGAAGGATTCTAGACGTGGACACCCTCCCGCTTCAAGCACGCCTGGTGGGCTGCAACCAAAGCATTTGAGTACAGGAGATCAGAAACAGTCTCACTCTTTCTTGCAGACGCTTGGAAAGAAGGACCATACGAGCTATTTGCAGGATGGGGGCTCCTCAAAACAGAGTTCTATGATGGAGTTAAAAAGATTTTTTAGGGGTGGACACAAGAAGAGAACTGCATCACCTTCTGGTTCCATAAAATCCAGCAAATCGGGGACGCGAACACCACCACATCGTGCTCCGGTTAAGCATGTCCCTTTTGCAGATGACCATGGCATCCAGAACAAATATGGGAAGTTCGGAAAAGTCCTAGGCTCTGGAGCTGGCGGCTCAGTCCGATTGATGAAGCGGAGTAGCGATGGGGTCACTTTCGCCGTCAAGGAATTCCGTGCTCGACATTCTTACGAATCAGAACGAGAGTACGCAAAAAAGGTAACAGCAGAGTTCTGCATCGGATCAACGTTACACCACGGCAATATCATTGAAACCCTAGACATTGTTCAGGAGAAGGGAAGGTGGTACGAGGTGATGGAATATGCGCCATATGATCTGTTCGCGATTGTGATGACTGGGAAGATGTCGAGAGAAGAGGTAGCCTGTTGCTTCTTGCAGATCCTCAATGGCGTCATCTACCTCCACAGCATGGGCTTAGCTCATCGAGATCTCAAGCTTGACAATGTAGTCGTGAATGACCATGGGATCATGAAGATTATCGACTTTGGGAGTGCAAGTGTGTTCAGATATCCGTTTGAGAACGACATCGTGCTCGCTCACGGTATGTTTGTTTTTCGTACGAGTTTTATATCCCATGGAAGCCATGTAGCTTGTTTGACTGACCATATATAGGTGTTGTGGGTTCTGACCCTTATCTAGCGCCTGAGGTGTATGACAATGCCAAATACGATCCACAACCTACTGACATTTGGTCCTTAGCAATTATCTTTTGCTGCATGGCTCTGAGGCGGTTCCCATGGAAAGCTCCTCGAATGACTGACAATTCCTATAAACTTTTTGCATCTGCACCAACACCAGGTCAACCAACGGCCGACAACCCTCATCCTCGCACCTCTATTCCACGTCCTCATTCTACAGCGGATCTACCAGAGCTGCCTAGAGAACCAGAACGTGCTACAGCGTATTCGCAACCAGGCTCTCGAGTCCCTTCAGCAGACGCAGATGGAGCACCCACATTCAGCCATCACCACCACCACCACCATCACCATCGCAATCAGCGATCAGTTGGTTCTGAGCCTGCGGCTGAGGATGGAGAATCGACTACCCAGAGAAGTAAATCTACGTCGGAGGCCTTGAGCCAACCACAACCACAATCGGTTATCAAAGGGCCATGGCGTCTTCTTCGCCTACTTCCCCGGGAGAGTCGAAATATCATCGGTCATATGCTCGAAATCGACCCAAGAAAGCGAGCAACACTCGAGGATATTGTGACAGATCCCTGGATATCAACCACACCCGTGTGTAGGCAGGAAGAAGGTGGGCGTGTTATCCTTGCAGAGGGGCATACGCATACTTTGGAGCCCAGCGGAGGGAGCGGAGGATCTTCAGCCGAGCCGTCAAGGGGCGCGAAAAAATAGGTCTGTTCAAAGAAGGTAAAACAAAAACAAGGAGTCTACAGTAGGATATGCATACAATCCATCGGCATCGGGCGTTAAGACTAGATCTGTTCCTCTAAAGATCGAACAGAGCTGCACACCTTTCTATTATCTACTTGCCAGGACAAGTTGGGTATGATACGAGATTGATTGGTTTATTTAATAGAGTTACCATGCGGGGATCGGATCTGCAAATCCAAGTCCATGAAAGGGTCCGTGTCAAGTGACATTCTCAATAGATTACGAGCTTGGGGATCTGCTTCTTGTTTGGATTCTGCCTCCTGTTCATGGCCCTCCTCTTTCCCTTGCTTCTCTTACCCCCGCGAGCACCCTGTCTCTGTCAGAATTTTGTATGTTTTACGAAAGTCAATCGCTTCGGCAATGAAATGGGCGAAAGATTGCTTCTTTGTCATTGCTTTTGGGCGTTTCAGCTAGCCTCTCTGTTACCAAAACTATGCTTCCTGGCTTACCCCGCAAATGTTTCTCTTTTGGGGAAGCGGGGTGCAACCATATATGTATGTATATCCGCGGAGAAAAAAGAAAAAACTCTTCATAGGAAATTGAAACAAGTATCTAAATATTGAAAACCATCGCAATCAAGAAAATAGTCACGTGGTGATAGGTCGTTATCTTAGGCTCAAAGTTCGAAAACGGAAGCTTCCAACATTCACCAAAAACTGAACACAAAAACCGCGCTATGGATGAAGAAGGAATCTCTAGTACTGCAACCCCGAAATGTATAGCCACCACTGGATCAACATACCAATTTTCAATTGGAGGATGTCGTAGGCGTGAAGCTGCGAGGTTGAATGTGCCATATGAGTTTGACGAATCAAGTTCTTTACGGCCTGGGGGCCAGGAGGAGAGCAATGTTTTTAAGAGTGCAGAATGGTATGTTTAATCTTCAGACCACTACGGCTAGGAATCGTATTCTACGGGTAGATCGTTTTTGGCTGGACATGGGCTAATGAGTTGGGGTTTGGTTTTCATTCAGGTCAGTGGACGGGACGACCATCCTAACGAATAGTGAGGATAATAGGCTTAGGACTTTCGTTTTGTACATTTCTCCTCTCTGGTGTAGCTGTTCTTTGGAAAGAGGGACTGGGGTCGAGCTAACGTTGTGGTAAAGCCAGACCTCCAAATCTCCTGGAAGAACGAGAGGACGGGAAACCTCATGACCTAATCCCCTTTGCCGTGAGCGATTCTCCAGGGCCGGTGTACTGCACCGCACTGTACCCCGGTTTCTCGCTCTCCGAACCCTGGACAACAATCTGCATCCGCTCCACACCTTCCCTCCCCCTCTCCCTCTATCAAATCCTCACATCCCACTCTAAGCCCCTTGCCTCATACCATTTAGTATCCCGAACAACAGAAGCCTACCTACCAGCCTACTCGCTCTCCTATTTAGCACCCACCCTCTTCGCGACAGGCTCGACGAATCTGATAGTTACATTTGATCTTCACCGTCCAGCACCTAATCCACCACTCCTCATGCTCCCGACAATCCCGTCTAAGAGACATAAACTCAAAGGAGGAGGCGTTGGTATGCGCGGAATAGTTTCTGCCATGGCTCCATCACCCGCTGGGGCTGGACAGGAGGCGATGCTGGCCGCCGGGACGTTCACCCGCTGGATAGGCCTATATGACCTCCCTCGATCGGGGGAGTCTATTGCAGTTTTTAGTATTGCTGCCACTAATGAGGATGGTGGTGGAAGAAAGAATGAAGGTAGTGGGGTCACTGGACTGAACTGGAGTCCCTGCGGGCAATATCTCTTTGTCTCTGAGCGGAAATCAAACGGGATTCAGGTTTATGATATTAGGGTTTCGGGGAGGAGAGTAGGGTGGCTGGGCGGGAGGAGGGCGGGAGGGAATCAGAGACTGGATTTTAGTGTTCGCCAGGGAAGGGAAGGCGCGGTAGAAGTTTGGGGTGGCGGAGAGGATGGGAGAGTGAGGGTGTGGGAATGGAAAGGTGGAATGGAGGTGGAGCAGATGGAAAGTCTGAGCTGGATGGGTCATGATGGTATGTTTGGTATTACTTCTGTTAAGGGCCGTGCCTGAGACTGACGGCCGTGGTAGATCCAGTGACGGCAGCCATGGTACATCCCTCTAGAATCATTGCAGCAACATGTTCGGGGCAGAGGCGGATCCCGCTCACGGTTCGGGAGGATTCGGAGGGAGAGTCGGAGGAACCAGAGGGCGGCGAATGGGACTCTGAGATTTCCTCGCCCATCACGAAGTCATCGGTGTCGTCACAGCGTACACAGCGGATCTTTGATAACACCCTCAAGATATGGAAATTATGAATGAGGGGATTCTGCCACCTAAGTTCCGTTTCTATACAGCGATACAACTTGCTTTAGTTTTTCAGCAAGATTGCCCCTTAAATCCTGCTAATATCCTCGCTCCCGATAGTTTCCTGAAGATTTCTGTTGCCTAGCACATAGCTCCTACCTATCGTACTTACTGCCATCGCGTATCCACAGTAGCGTGCATTTTATCTAGCAGCTTTCTTCCTCCTAGAACCCGCTCGAATCTCTGAAGTCTCTCTTTATGAGCCATTTCCACAAAAGCCACGAGCCCGAAAGGCTCCGGCTCTTTGGGCGATCCCCCCTCCTTCGTGATCTCGTCGTCCTGCTTTTTCAACAGCGATAGAACAACCTGAGCTGCAAACGCGTTCATACCCGCGCGACGGAGGAAGATTTCCCACTGATCGCATACACACAGAATCAGCTTGCATCCCGAAGCACCCCTTTTTTGCTACCGAAAGGGACTACTCACCAACGTCTCATCCTGCAGCAACTCCACCTGTTTTTCACCACCAAGAGACCCATATCTCCCCATCAAGCCCACGATCCACCTCGCTAGCTCCTCTTCTCCACCCCCGACAAAGACCACCGAAATCTCATCCCCTGTCGACGCCGCGGCGAAGGCCATCAACTCCACAAGTGCATCACTATCCTTTTCATCTAGCCCCTGGCTTCGCCCAGCATTGTCTGTCAATCCCTCGCTAACAAGCACAATAAGTTGCTCATACCGCTTTGCTACCTTCGAGATCCGATCCTGCAGACAAGAGCATTGAATTCGTCCTTGTCCTGGTAGAGGACGTTGTTTTATTTTCTGAAGGGTCGTCCAGATGAGGCCTGTGCTAGGGGAGAGGAGGATGTCTGGTTCGTCTGTGAGGTCACTTGTACGGGTTTGTCCCTGAGCTGGGATGCCTGGGGTTATGGAAGGCTGGTGGAGCTTGAAATCCCGCTCGACGAGAATGGCAACAGGGTACAGATCTTGGATAAGCCGGAGGAGGCGGCGGTGGGGAAGGAGTGTGGATGAGATTACGAAGGGTTTGGGACCCGAAGGTAAATCCAAGGAAGGTGCAGGTAAAGAATTTTGCTTCTTGCTTGGTTGTGCTGTTGTGTTAATGTCTTCTGTTTCCAGAACCTCCCTGTGAGGACCTAGTTCTTGTTGCATGACTGGACTGTTTGCTCTTCCTTTACCTGCAGATTTGATCGGAGCTGATTCTTTTTTCTGCTTTAAGTTCTCCAAGGCAACTCCACGTAAGCGCATGAACATCTCGAGGGAACTTCCCGCCGAGAAGCCTCCCAATAAGAGACTGTCCTTTGTTTCTCGAGGAGCCTTGCTCAACTGTTCGTGTGGGCTAGTCTGTGCCGCTCTATGCGCTAGTGTAGACCCCTTTATGCGCTTGCCTTTACTGTCGTCATTCAGGTCATTTCCAACCGTCTTGCGTTTATGGACGGGGGATGCTAAATCTGCAGGAAGATACAATATCCCTCGCTGTGAGCTCCAGTCCTCCAATTCCTCGTCATCATCGTCTTTCAATATGAGTAGCCCATCCGGCTTCCATGTTTGGCTGTCCAGATCTACACTGTCGGCCAAGCTGATTCCAGCAAAGTAATTTGCCAACGATCCATCATCTTCGATCTTTTCCCGTAGAGCAACCTTCCCGAACTCGACAGGAAAGGGAACCCAATTCAATTCGTTCTCAATGCGCCTTGATCCTGGCCATCGACTGTCTCTTCCGTACGTTTCTTTGATCTTCTGCACAAGTCGCATTTGCCGTGAAACGATGTCTCCAGATATCCCAGCAGAGCTCCAGTAGACTTCCCACGGCGGTTTACCCAATGAAAAGTCCATAGTTGGAACCTCAAGTCTCTTCGTCGAGTCGGCTTCCTGTAGCTGCTCTTGAGCGAGTTTTCTGTTCACCTTTTCTGCCATAGGCGCGATTGTGTCATTGATGAAGGCTTCGAATTCCAGCTCAGAGGACTCAGAATGGCCTGGATCTTTGCTTGCTGGTGGAATGTCGGTTACCATATCCTTGAGGTTCAGAGGGAAGAAAACTCTTTTCGTAGATGAACCAGGGACTGGGAGGGAGGGTGGGGGTGTTAGAGGGCCTTCGACTATTATACTTGAGATTGGGATGTGCTTCCTTAATGGCGAGAAAGGAAGCTCTAGTGAGCGAAGAGGACTAGGCGTTCGTGGAAATCGTTCAAAAGGGTCGTCGATTTCCATGTCAGATGGGGCAGGACCATTTCCCCACTCTTCCTTGTCGGACTGGATTAGGCCGTCTTTCTTCATTAGCAGCTCCGTAAGTTCTTCGCATTCCGCTTCTGTTGGACTAGTATGCTCGGACAACAGCTCCAAGTGTCCTACTTCTGACGAAGGGAGATATGGCTCTGGCTCTAGCTCTGGCTCAAGTGGAAGTAGAGGTGGTGTCGTCGGCTCGAATTCAATTTTCTGTAATATCAGCACGGCCTGGTCTAAGTTGGTGAGCCGAACTTACTTTGTACCGCGACTTTTCGTTATCTAGAGCCTCCTCTATATCTCCTACATCTCCATAACCCTTAATAACGGCCCCAAGCTCCCTAAATCCCTCCTTCGAAAACACAGGCCTCTCACTCCCCAGAAACCCCTCGAGTCTTTTCGAACTCTCCGAGTCAGCTAGAGGCCACTGCAATCCTTCATCACTCTCCTCATCCAGCATCTCCAACGGGATATTCAAGTTAGTGAGATCAGGTTCAATCTTCCCACCAAAACTCCGCATATCCCGCTCATGATCCGTACGCAAAATCGGTAATTCGACTTTCATATGCCATGGCCTTTTCTTCCGCGCTAGGGCATCTTCCCACGCCTCGTCATCAAGCTGGAGAGGCCATCGGCAACATTCGCCCAATAACCTCCCGGTATCAGGAGGGCAGGAAAGCTTTTCGTCCACTGTAAACGAGGCCGGGAGTTCGACGTGCGGGACATCTTCTGGGTCAGAGGCTTGGAGGTGATTCGCTGGTGGGGGAGGGACTAGAGAGAAGAGAAGGTGGGCTGCGCGGTGGTTGAGGGCAAGGGAGTGGAAGCGAGCGTATTGGATTAGGGTGGAGGAGTCCATTGGTAGTAAGGAGTCTGGAGGTTGGGGAGGTGTAGTGGATGGGGTTTGTTGGAGAGTTGGATTGCTGGGCTAGGAGATGATTTAACGGCAGGTCGCTTAGAAAAGATATCTGAACTCTCTGCCGTGGAAAGGTACAATCATGGCGGTCAGGTATAGGGATGTTATATAAACCTACATCCTCAAAGGTGGTTTGCCTTGAATGAATGCTGATATTAGAAAAAGTGTGGCCCTGTATTTGTTTTCCTAAACGCCTAGAATTACAGACAAAACCCTCTTGCAACATGTGATAGAGGTTCAGACAGCAGAAGACGCGAATTGGTCAACCATGGAGTCTGTACACAAGACCAACGGTAAACATGAAATGAGGCTAGAATTTGAACGCGTGAGAAAACCAGGAAACGTTCTAGACCAGAGAGACGGGTAAAAGGCGAGTACAGAACGCAATTTCCGCCTTTTTCTAGTTGTGCATGGAGTAGTGACCTCGGACACAAGCCAAAGGATAACATAACCAAAGCGAACATAACCTAGAAGCTCACACGGACAAAACACCTCTCAGATCTACATGCTGCGCGACAGACGAGTCCACCCGTGAGGAAAAGGGATAGAAGAGGAACAGAGAGATTCTGCAGAGAACCTAATTCAGAATATTTACCGTCGATTCGAACCCCATAGGACGGCTCTAGGACACTCCAAGAAGGTTCATAAGCGTTAGAAGTACACATAGGTGTAACAGTAGAGGTTCTCATCCTCGCGACGTTCAGAAGAAAAGGCCAAGGATACTACTCCCCTTTCTACTCCCATTTATCTCTCGGTTTCTGGGATCCTTGCGGCTCTCATCCACCAACTTCCCACCCAACCGGGCGCGGTAAAAGCAAGTGAACTCGCCGCCCCAGTTAGTTGTCGCTCGAACTAGAATACTGTCCACCGGAATGCCCATCTCAGTGAGATTGATTTGTACCGGGAAATTCTGTATGTGGTCTTTCTCGTGTGGATCGTAGCGGAATGTCGCGACGCGCAAAAATGTTCTGTCGAGTTTGGTACCGCGAGGGGGTGTCGGCCCGAGAAGCAGTGTCGAGACCTGATGGACCCTCAGGTGTTGAGTCATATTCGGGACGTTGACCCACACTTCCATGTCCTTGGGAGCAGCTCTAACATCGGGCATGGCTGCCCTGGGGTAGAACTCAATAGTGACATCTGTTGGGTATACTTGGTGTGGCAAGGCAATACCGAACTGGGCATTTCCTAAATACTTTTCATCGGTCGTGTTACTCGAACACCAACGATCGTCCGGTTCCTCCCAAGAATAAAGCACCTCGGCGGGAGGACGGCTGGGCCGCTGACCGATGAATATAAATTTCGAAGTTAAACGCTTGGCTACTGTAAAAGGCTGGAACCACGTCGGAGACGTAATACGGTTCTCAATAGTAGCAGACCAAGCTGGAGAAAACCAGTTAACCCTATCCAGTCCTTGATGACGTAGATGGTTCAGGCTGGTTGAGGCCATGGCCGCAACGTCAGCGTCTTTCATATTGGTAGCAACGTGCTTTCTAATTTCTTCGTCGACAAATGCGCGCATTGAATACTCGTGCTCCGCAAAGAATTTAGCCCACAATCGTTGTGGGTCCTTGAACAAGTCCTGGTCAGCCTTGAGGTCTCCCAGAAAACTCTGCCATTTTGGCAGCAACGTTGCGTCGAAGCCGCTCTCAACAGCTGACAAAATCTGATTTTGCATCTTCGTCTCCAGAGTCGCAAAACCCTTATTCATATCTTCTCCCAACTTTTTCGCATACGAGTCCATAGTCTCTCCATCAACAGTACTCCAGGCAGGTTCGCTGGTGTATGTCTTCGTTGCTGGCGCCCACGGGAAACTCAAGCCCGTAATATATGTCCTGAGGGCTCTAGGAAGGTCTGTGCGAAACGAGTTCCCCGAGGCCAAAGAGCCAAGAAGAAAAATCAAAGCAAGTATGACAGCGATCAGGAATACTAGCGGAACTGTACAACGCTCCACAAGGAAGCGTACAGTAGACCGGAACAGCCCCATGGTCTCTGTCTGTGCGGCGAGAGAAGCACCGTCAGTGACCAGGATGCCTTCACCGTCTGAATCGTCTTCGGGGTCATGCGTGGTCGCATGCACGCGCCTATAAGATGGACCGCTAAACTGGAGCGGTCTAGAGTATTCTGTGGCTTGGCTTTGCTCTGAGGCATGACCATCCTGGTAAACGTTAGCAAGTAATTCCGTGAGACGTTTAGTACCGAAGATAACGGACCTCGTCTTGCAGCTCTGCGGCTGCCGCGCTCTCTTCACCGAATGTCCTTGAAGGCGGCTGCGAGACGCTCGCCTTCTTCCCGCGGCCCCTGGACTTCTGTTTGGGAAGCTCCAGTTCCTCCATCACTAAAGAGAGAGTGCGTCAGCAAGTAGCACACATATTTGAAAGAAAGGCGGAAGATCGTCAAGTAAAATGTAATTGTATAGAGTTACATACCAACTGATGGAGCGGCGCTACCTCGGGCAGATCTCCGGGGGGTCGCTGCCGTGGTGACAGATGCTGCCGTGACCGATGCAGCCTTTGACTTTCTAGGTGCAGGCATTTCTAGAGATTGAACTAAATGTCAGCGGCTATTGCTACGACTTAAATATACGGAAGAGTCTATTCCATGGTATATGTGGGAAAATCGCATATACACTTACGTGCGATATTGTGTGCGATTGATCTTTGTAGGATGTTCGCTCCCGTTTCTGCTTGATCTGGTAATGCTGGTATACTGCTACCGTATGTTGTATTCGCAGCAGGTTCGATATTGGGCAGTTCAGCCTCTGGTGGGTCGGTACGCTTATTCCGAGCTCTGGGTGTCCTAGATGGAACTGGCGTGCGCTGATTGTACCCGCTCATCTTAGCAGAAACGTTTGTACAGTTCTTGTTAGAAAGATCCTACCGAGAGTTCGAAGTTAGGCCTTTTATTAAATCACGAATGGTTGTTTAAGAGTTGACAGAACAAGGAGCAGCTTTTCGAGTCGAAGAAAGTTGTTATGTTGAGTAGCAGGACAAAACTTTGGGTGAAAACGCATATACAAGTTTGTGTGAAAAATCAAAGTGAGCCGTATGAGTTGTCGCTCTTAAGTAGTGAGTGCTCGCTAGGACTTGAAGTGAAGAAAGCTAGTCACTCACCTAATAGGTTGAGTATTATATAGATTAGATCAAACTGCTTGACCAAATGTGCACAGTGTGGTACACTTCACCTCCAGCCGAGCCGCGTAGATTTCAGACGGGCGTTTCGAATCAAAGAAATTGTCACCAGAAATTCCTCTCATGAGACCGACTCCATCGAGTTTGGGCACTAACACAGGGCAGTATGGTCGGCGCGGTGGTGGATGGCGACACAGATGAGGACGATGGAGATGTACAACGCCAGCAAAACTGACAACGAATTGATCTGAACATATACAGGGGCAGTTTCGAGCCTTTGTTCTAACTAGAAGATTGTCTGCCACTACAAGGCAAAGCAGCAGCTAGAGAAAGAATATCAATCAGTCTTGCTCGGCCGAATGGGTCGAGGCTGATTTCATTGTTATCATTCGTCGTCGTCGGTTCTTCGTGAAAAACGCGCCTCGCGTTGACAGAGCGACGTCAAAAAGTTGGACAGGGATGCCGAATTAGGTCAAGCGTCTGTACACTTATTTCTAGCACTGCAGTCAATCATCTTTTCACTGGCTCTCCCGTCGGTTCACTAAGCTAATGGGGTATGGAAACGGGTCCTGCTCGTACCTGTTCCTGCGGCGAAACAGAGGGCGCAGCTTACGACTCACCCCATCAGACGATATTGCCCAAGAGTAGACCCTAAGGCGCTTTAGCCAGGCTGCCAGCAGCCGTTGAATTATTGGACTTAACAAGCTCTAACTCCGCATGATTGATCAGTCTGTCTCCCGTTGTGGCAGGTACCTCGCCCATGCACAGCTGCAGATTTAGAATTCTAACAAGCAGCTATCCTGAAAACCCCGGCCTCATTCTAGAAAGTCCTTAGTCGCAGGATTCGTGGCTGGTAGGCTTAACAAGTAAAGCATGGCTTTCTAGACCCTTTCCCGCGCCAACGGGCGGCCGTGCCTGGAGACGAGACCCCACCTACGTAGGCATAGCACCGTCCCAGTGTTTAGATAAACTCAACGGTCAGAACCCTTGCCCCACCCTGCAAGCGAGTACGCTCATGCGCAAAAACGTTTCATTATATCTGGTCCTGCAGCGGTGTGCTCCAGATCTCGAACGTATTTAATTCTTTCTTTTCCGTTGCCCGTCTTCATCGTCTAACCCTCAGACCCTTAATTACCCCGCTATACGCATTTCGATATGCCTTCTGGTACTGTTCTCGTCACCGGGTATGTCATGTCTCACTCACATTTGCTTAAGCCAAAATGTCAGGCAAACGGAGGCATTGAATGAACTTTGAACTAATTGCGTAATGCGCCTGAAAATAGTGGCACTGGCTACATTGGGTCGTTCACCGCCCTCGCTCTTCTTGAGGCCGGATACAAAGTTGTCATAGTCGACAACCTGTACAATTCATCCGAAGAAGTCCTCAATCGCATTGAATTGATCTGTGGCGAGAGACCCGGTTTCTATCAAGTCGATGTAACAGATGAACCGGCCTTTGACAAAGTCTTTTCTGCCCGTCCGGACATAGAAAGTGTCATTCACTTTGCCGCGCTAAAGGTGGGCTTCTGGAAGTTCCCGGAGAACGTCTAGGTCGCTTCAAATCCAACTTACTACCCAATCGCTGTTCAATTGGCCTCTAACGCACTCTCCTTGTAATAGAACATATACTGAAGCACCCTTATCCAGGCAGTCGGTGAATCCGCCGAGATCCCCCTAGAATACTACCGCACCAATGTCTACGGCACCATCTGCCTCCTCCGTTCCATGACCCGCCACAATGTCACAAACATCGTCTTCTCCTCATCCGCGACTGTCTACGGCGACGCAACACGCTTCCCAAACATGATTCCCATCCCTGAAGAATGTCCAATTGGTCCAACAAACCCATATGGCCGTACAAAGGCTACTGTTGAGATGGTTATCAGCGACCATGTTGAGGCGCAGCGCAACAAAGCCAAGAAAGAAGGGAAGACCGGCGAGGAGTGGAATGCTGCTATTCTGCGGTATTTCAACCCTGCCGGATCACACCCGAGCGGAATTATGGGCGAGGATCCACAGGGAGTGCCATACAACCTATTGCCGTTGCTCGGGCAGGTGGCCGTAGGAATGAGAGAAAAGTTGTTCGTTTACGGCAGCGGTGCGTAGCCTCCACACTCACGAAACTGCAGCCGCCAGCAACCGTCTACACCTATCTTTTGCCCAACTTGAACCGCCAAGACTGACAACCCTCCCGCCACAGACTATGCCTCCTCCGATGGTACTGCCATCCGCGACTACATCCACGTCCTCGACCTCGCCTCCGGTCACATCATCGCCCTCGGCCACCTCAAAGCCCACCACCCGGGCGTCCGCGCCTGGAACCTGGGCACGGGAAAGGGTTCTACTGTATTCTACATGGTCAAAGCCTTTTCCGCTGCCGTAGGTCGCGAGTTACCGTATGAAGTCGTTGGCCGGCGGGCGGGCGATGTGTTGGACCTCACGGCGAACCCGAGAAGGGCGAATGAGGAGCTGGGGTGGAAGGCGGAACGGACGCTGGAAATGGCTTGTGAGGATCTTTGGAGGTGGGTGAAGAACAATCCGAAGGGATATCGGCAGCAGCCGCCTCAGTTCTTGCTTGATCAACTTGACAAGGAGAAAGCGAAGAAGGAGGTAGCTCCTTCTGCCTAGGCTGGAAGACATCGCTCCTTTGCAGAAAAAGATTTGGAGATTTCATGATAGAAAGGAGAAGGGTATTGCTAGGCTGCTTCTTCAATGCGTATAGACTCCGTTTTTAGCTAGTAAGAGTGACAAAACTACGTATTATAATTATTTGTAATTGTCCTTATAATCTCAGCACTGGCCGCATACATCCGTGGATACATGTATACCATGATTGTGATTCGAGAAGACTAAAATTCTATCGAGTTTTCTGGGATAAATTCCCGCCTTCTTTCTAGACCTTTAGTTTTTCCGTTTCTATTACCCGGTTTTTCTGCAAGGGCGCGGGAGCAGACTACATCTCCGCAATCGAACTGCTACGGCTTCGGTCTAGACTAATCATTTGCAATTTCAGGACAGGATGAAGATTTACCCTCAAATCACACACCACGAATGTTGCAAAGATCCTACAAGAAAGGTCGAGAGCCAATATGAATTGAACTGCAAGACCTATAAACATGACGCTGGGTTAGCGAGACCCCGGTCCATCAGCTGTCAGACCGAAAAATGAGACGCGTTTTACGTAAAGAACGACCTATAACCTTCACGCCCTTAATAGAACGCCGACCTGTGCCCTACAAGAGCCGTCCAACTTCCCAACCACTACCATCACCATGTCCACTCATATCTGTTTAATCACACATCGAAGGTCCCAGTCACACATATCCCACTCCCCGAACAGAGCCGCACCGACACCCCTCACTCACTCTATACCCCTCAGGTAGCAAGCTCAGTCCTGAGTCTGCACCTTGTGGTCCCCCTTCACGGCCTCCGCATAACTCGGCAGCTGTCCTCCCGAACTAGCACCCTCTCCATTCCCCCCCCCAATAACCCTTGGTGGCTGCCCATCCGCAACTTCCACATGGTGATGTCCCTGTGGCTCCTGCGGCGGCGGCGGCGCCGTGGTGGTGCCATAACCCTGATAGCCCCCCCGATTAGCTCGGGGTTGTTGCTGGACATAAAAGTACGTTACCCTAGCATTGGGGGCTCTGCGACGGCCGTAGCCGCCCTCGGGATCTTGCGGGATGAGGTCATAGTCGGGTTCGGGGTATTTGGCGATGATATACCAGGCGTGTAGGAGACCGGGGAGGAAACCGAGGCAGCAGAGCGCGATGTTTATTATTGAATCGGCGGAGCAGATGCCGCGTTTTACCCAGACTGTGAGGTGCGCGGTGGGTTAGCTACATGTAGAAAATAAAAGGAATTTTGGAGACGAGGGACGTTATCAGGCTTACCCGCGAGTGGTGGGAAGAGGATGGCGATCAAGCCGAGGAAGATATCTGAGCCACACATTGCTTTAGGTGGGGTAATGTACAGAGTACTGGCTCTTCCTTTCCGTGTAGATAGAAATCGGTCTATAGGATCGAAGAGGAGAGTAGGTGTAAAATTCCACACTCAGGCTTTTTATCGGCAAGTTACAGGTGTCGAGTTTCTCGGCGTGGCAATGTGAATGAGTCGGAGGCCTCCGTTGCGGCGGAGTGTGATGTCAGGTGAATCGAGCGTCGTAAGCGCCTAGCCTAAACTGAGGGGCCCTGCGATACGAAGCGAGGCTGAGCTGTTTACATTTAGGTGCTTCATATTCGGGCAGCTTAACCGAGACGTTAGGGCTAGCTTGGAGGGCTGGGCAAACTTTTATTTTCTTTTTCTTAGGTTCTTCGCTTGGTGGGATGGCTGTTTATGTGCAACGGCTTCGCGACTTCGTGGCGCAATTGTGCGAGAAGGGATTGGGTTGCGTGTTTATCTGCCAGGACCTCGCTTGTCCTCGTGGTTAGGAGTCATGCAGAATGCCGATATGGCCAGCGAGGGTCCTCACACCGGCGTGAATAACCCGAACGCACAATACGTCTCCGACGATGCTCTCTCTCATTCTGAAACCGAAAAACCCCAATATCTCTCCGGCTTGGACGACACAGATGATGATGATGACCCAGTTCTTGCGGAATACGACATCCTACTAAACAGTTCCGTGCACGGCAGCTTGCACCTTTTCCAATATGTCAATCGGGATGCTAGCCAACCCTATTCGACTGTCACCCGCTCCAACCCTATCGATGTCCGGTTTAAGCCTAAAGCGGGAATGGTGGAAGTTGATGTGCCTATGAATGTGAAGGTCAATTACGATAGAGAGAAGGGTGTTTTCTGGGGTGAAGCTATGCGTAAGAGCCGGCTGGAGAAAGGCGGTGATTCGTTTGGTTTAGCTGGAGGGTTTGGTATGGGGTCTACTACAGGGGGGGGTAGAGCAGGGGCACCTGGATTGGGTGGGAAGAACGGAGGGAGAAATAGTGGAGGGGATGAGATTCCGCAAGATGTGCTGCTTGCCAATTTTGAGGATGCCATTAATAAAGGACGGGTTCTAGACAAGCAGACACTTGGTGGGATTACGAACTCGAAGGATTTGATTCAGCCGCGGTATTGTGTTGGCGTTTTCCGGAATAGTGAGTTCTTCCAGTCGTTGACTATGGTTGATCCATTGGGAAGGTGGCTGATTTTTGTTTACAGATCAATTACATCTGAACTCTATAAGCTCAATCACCCAGCTCCGTCCACAATTCCACCATCTTGACGCCGTCACAGACCAAGAAAAATCCTCACTCCGAGCTCAGCATGCTGCTGCCCATCCACCACGACCGCAGGAAGCTAGAGCAGTCCAAATGACCGTGAAGTCCGCTGACGGTGGCGATGACCTAGAAGCAACAGAGGTTGGAAAGGCCTTGCGAGCAGCCCAAGAGGAAGAATGGGTCAAGCATAAGTACTTTGATGAGAACGTCAGAAAAAATAACCCTTAATATTTACTTCTTTGAGAAGTTCTACTGACTCCCGTACTAGAGCGACGAATCCTGGTCAATCTACGATCGCCTATTCATTCCAGACGACCTAATTACACCAGAGCTAAGGAGTGAATCAGCGAAACAGAAATGGGTAGATGAGATGAGCGCTCCTAAACATAATCCTTCCTCACCCGGAAAGAAGATCAGAGAACTCGAGGACGAGGTGGTGATTTCGGAGATTCTGGGTGGCACTCCAGCTCCTGCTGCTACTTCCATGGCACCGCAACCAGTGGCGAGGGGAAGAGCAAAGGGCAAGCAGAAAGCGTAAAACTACGAATTCTGAGTTACTTTAGAGTTTGCGGTGCATAGCGGCGTGGAGGTAGTGTGTACTACATGCATTAGCCTAGGGTTTCTGTGGGAATTCTCCTGGGGGGTAAGACGGGGATCCAATGCTCCCCTTGGCTTACGGGCGGAAGTACTAGAAAACTTACTTGTATGTACATTAATCTAGGGTGCTCAGAAAGAAGGTAGAACTGGATAGATTAATCATCTAGCTATGCCAACACATACAAGTGCGGTTAGAGAGAGAGATTGTGTGTGTGTGCTACGAACAATTACTGGAGACTTCTACGGGCATAAGCCGGGTGAATTGTTCTCGATTACAAGTCGTTTGCCGTATCCTGCTGCTCTGGGAGTTATACTCAAGCTAGTGGTACAAGTCCTTCAAAATAGGGTTTCGTTAGTACATGGTGGCAACCCCGTTCGGTTCCACACTTTTTCTCGCCCTCCATTCCAGTAGAAATATTTCTTTACAATTTTGCCGGTTTTGTTTGGAAATGATTTCGCTGTGTTCTGTGATCCAAAAACGGGCTGGCACGCTAAGCCTGTTTCAGAAAACCCGGCAAGCGGAAAACTGCCCACAAACTTCCCTCCTCAATCTTTTCCGCTTGCAACAGAATTGCAAGGAAACGCATACTGTTGATCAGTACGCTTTTCTTGCTTTAGGATCTCATAATACCCCAGCTGATGTAGTTGAGATCTGACTGTCAATGTTGCTAGCCTCTAGAGTCCGGCTCGAGGTCTCGGTTTCAGTCGGCTCAGAGAGTTGATTGCTGGTTCCTTAAATCGGTGACCTTCCCGATCTTGTGCATGCGAACAGCAACCGCGAAGATGAAGTCCGTGTCGTTCTTTCTGCGTGCAAGGCAGTCGAGATGCCTTCTCACTGTTGGTCGGGTGTCGTTTCGTTCTTTTTCGTCCACTGTCAATATGACGAATTGGGGGTTTGTGGGGCTTGGTCAGATGGGTTTGTCTTGAATGATTTCCTTGAGCGTGCTCAGATGCTAATGCCTCTTCAGGGTATCAAATGGCGAAAAATCTGCGAGAGAAACTCCCGAAGGAGGACACATTAGTGATCAATGATGTTAACCTTGACGCGACGGCGAGGTTCGTCGAAGATGTCGGGACTACTACATCTAGTGTAGGACCTCTGAGCAAGGACCTGGGGATATACATCGCGGAGGATCCACGGGAGGTTTTTGAAAAATCTGTAAGCTGCCCTCCATTCTAATTGCACTCTTTATTTCCATGTGATGAGTATGTTCTATCCATGATCTAAGTTGGGAGCTTCTGCCTTCGGGTGGTGCTTCTTTTCTGATTTAAATATTTTCTACATCAAAGCCAATCCTCTGATCCAGTTGGAAAACTGTCTATACTATGAAACGTCTCGCGTTACGTTGTCGTTAGCGCTTGCTAATACTTGCGTGCACAGGAAACGATTATCACTATGCTTCCGGAACCGCAACACGTTAGAGCTGTCTTTAAGGGGGTTTTGGAGTCGAAGTTGCCGCCTACGGTATCAGGTCAAACGAGACTCTTCATTGATTGCTCGACTATTGATCCAGCGTCATCAATTGAAGTGGCAAAGGCCGTCCACGATTCCGGAGCTGGCGTGTTTGTCGATGCACCTGTGTCCGGTGGCGTGGTCGGTGCAAAGGCAGGGACCTTGACATTTATGGTCGGAGCTCCAATGGCTTTGACAGAACGGATAAATCCAATTTTGTCTTTAATGGGTCGAAGGATACTGCATTGTGGTGACCAAGGAGCTGGTTTGTCCGGGAAGTTGGCGAACAATTATCTCCTTGCAATAAGCAACATTGCTACTGCTGAAGCCATGAATTTGGGCATGAAGCTGGGGTTAGACCCACACGTTTTGGCTAATCTTATCAATTGCAGCTCTGGTAAATGCTGGTCTAGCGAAGTCAACAACCCGGTTCCGGGTGTATTGGAAGGTACACCTGCGTCACGAGGGTATTCTGGTGGCTTTGGTGTGAGCCTTATGAAGAAGGATTTGAAGCTTGCTATAGCTGCGGCAGAGACTGTAGGAGCCAGATTGGAGCTTCACGATAGAGCGCAGGAGGTGTATGAAGCCTTGGAAGCCGATGAAAATTGCCAGGGTCGCGATTTCTCTGTTGTGTATAGATATTTGGGTGGGAAGGAGTAGTATGAATAAATAATCGATTCGTTGGATTAGAACTCGGTCTTATGGCTTGCTTATGAATGCCCTTGTTGATGTCCAATTTAATCTCAATGATAGATACTGATCTTTTAACTCATGATGTTTACGGATTTTGCAGGGCATCGGGCTTCAGTTCCGCGTTCACCGGCGCCTATCCTAAAGCGTTACATTCCGGTATCTTAGCGTAATCCATTAGCGCGTTCTATAACCTTGTCCCTCCACCACAGGGCTTCCTTCAGTTAATGTTTTCTTCACGCCACGGCCTCGCCATATACTTGTTCCTCAAAACGGGCTTCTCTAATGCGCAATAGCTGCCCCATATCCTTTGAGTTAATTCTTTTTGGAGAGTACTTTAACGATGTCTTACATCATTCCAGTGCATCGTCCGAGCAGCGTTCGCCATGCACTCAAGCTCTGTTATCTTAAGCCAGATGAAGACAATCTTATTGTCGCGTAAGGGAAAACCTCCACCCAAGCGTAGAAGCCGCGACTGACCGTAAATTAACAATTAATAGAAAGAACAACCGCATAGAAGTCTACGAATGGACTCCAGATGGCTATCTCGACACTCGATACTCCACTATGATCTTTGGTAGAGTTACTATGCTCCACAAATTCAGACCTACAGGCGCGACTACAGATCACCTGTTTGTGGGCACAGATCAGCACCATTATTTCACAATGTCGTGGGATAGCGAAGGGGAGAGGTTTGTGACGGAGAAGATTTTGAAGGATATCAAGGATGGAACTACAGCGCATGACGCGCAAGGTG
>JAJDMX020000409.1:0-32616 GCA_022345685.2 Nothomitra cinnamomea | reverse complement strand
AACTGTCTCAGTCCCTCCAGCTCCTCGAGCCTTTCCCCGCCCGTGGCCGCTTCCCGACAGCCAAACGTCGCTACCGCTAAGCCTTCAAAGATACCAACACCCTCAACTTCGGTCTTCCAGTCTATACTTCCTCCCTCTCTTCCTCCTCTTACAGCCTTAGAGTAACAGTATCCCGGCCTCGAAGTAATCCTGTTGTTCCAAACAAAAGTTTGCGGGAAACACCATCTTTACTTTCGTCTGGGTCCGAGCCGCCCTTCGTGGCGATCATCTCAACGCCCACACCTAAATCTAAGAACGATTGATCGAGCCGTGCTTGCTAGAGCAATTCCCGCTGCCAGAACCCAGGTCCTGAAAATGCCAAACCGCTAGGTTAGAGAGTTGGGAGAGGTGTTGAGGGTAGAGAGTGCTTGAATCGTAGGTTGCTAGCCTCGAGGAAGGCAAAAAAGCAGGTGATCAAGGGAACACAAATGTCCAGTCGAAACAGTGGAGGACTATATATGCACAAAGCCTAGGAGCTATGTAACAGGAAATATCACGAGAGAGAGTTACTATTAATTTTTAGAAGTAAGGGGAGGCAAGATGGTGAAGGGGACAAAATGCTGAGAGGGGGGACGGAGTTCAAGATGCAGGCTAACAAGGGGGGTGGATTGTTGTCAAATAAGTGGTATTGAAGTGGGGTGTGGGGTAAACGTGCGAAATATGCGGTCACATGTTTTATTGCAACAGCTGCTTAGCAGCCCTGCAAAAGGGCTATTGGTTTAATATTAAGATAAACGTCGAGAATAATGAATTTAAAGAATTGCTGGACTATCGTTTCAGTATCTTCGCATATCTGCATTTTGTTCTGACTGTGCGACTATGGAAATCTACTCCCCTATCGATAGTCCACCGCTGCCAACAGGTCTTGGTGAAAGGAATTGACTGTGTGGCTGCGCAGTACATTTAAGCATAAGGGTTGAATTGAATATAGTCTAGGTTTTTCCAAGACGCCCTTTCCATCAAAAACATATTTTGGTCATATTTTCGCATCCCCTTCGCGTCTGGGTTGGCGAAAACTCCGAATCAGCAGCATCATGCCGTGCAGACACCGGACACTCTTATTGTTCTAAAGTAGCTGGTGCCTCGAACCAGTGCAGGCAACGAGGCCGAATGCCATGAGCGATGGGCAGCAAAAATTCTGCAAACCTCAAATCTCATTCGTCTAGAACGTGACAGAAGTCTAATAAGCTCCGGAAATCAGCGGCTCGTCGCTGCAAACAGCCTTAACAGTAGCCGTCATGGAGATGTCTCTCTCCTACAGGCCCAGAGTAGCCAGTTGTAGCTCAGCTATCACGTCGCCATGGAGGGGTATGCCGTCAGCAGTTTCCGTATCACTTTTATTGCCGTGTTCGTTCGTGGACTTGACGAGGCAAGTTGTGTTCTGACTCCCTTTCGAAAAAAGTGAGGCGGTGATCACTCCATCATGGCAATTACACCAATTTGTTGAAGGGTGGGAGCATAAGTCTTAGTTTCAGCCTTGTTTGGAAAACGATGTGTATGCAATTTTCTCTGAAGAATCGCCAATGGAGAGCAGCCAGCACACGGTTCATGAACAAGGGCTGAAGCACTATTAAGCAGAGGATTACATATACGTTCAAATGCCCTCTTCGAGCTTTGCCGTTTGCGCATAATAGTGGTCTAACTTCTCGTTGATCTACTTTTTCCTAACGGGATTTATGATCCCCCAATTGCATAATGGTAAAGCCCCGTACAGTGGAAATAGCTTAAGGGAATAATCTCGAGCTGATTAGCTTCAACATTAGGCTTCAGGTGCTGTGCATAGAGTAGGAGTCTACTGCTCCAGCAATGAGGACTCCCTCGAGATGAATGCAAAGCTCGATGCATTCCTAACAGAAAGTACTATCTCGGAGACCAAGGCTGACCAAACTGGGTACCAAATCCACAAATGCCAACCCCATATCTTTCAGGATTCCACTGGATACTCATATACTGGGATTGGATATATCCGGCTGGTATGCTATGTAGGTGCCCAGTCATACAAGGAGGCGTTCTGTGTTGTGAAGAAGGCGCCATGTCCTATTATGCTCGCAACGTCTTCGCCCCTGTACCGTGAAATCTTGGATCCAAAGCCTGGTGTCAGGATCACTACACCGCTGAAAACATTAACGGGAAGTATGTCAGCTCTAGTTATAAGAGATTGGTAGAATTATGCGACGTTGCTGATGGGTAGCTGTACAGATGAGAAGGTGATGCAGGAGCAATTCACGGCTGCTCAAAACGCACGGAGAGAGCAGGAAATCCAAGACATGGAGCGGCGTGAAGCACAGGAGCTCGTCCAAGTGCAAGCGCAGCAGCAACAAGAAGCGCAACAACAACAGCAGCAACAGCAGCAACAGCAGCAACAGTATCAGCAACAGTATCAGCACCACAACACTGGCGGCTAACATCCGGAGAAGGTCTAAGCGTACTGACGAGGGTCGAATGGCGATACGAGCACCAATATTTGGTAAAGGGATGCAAGGACTTTGTTTGCGCTAGCCCGGCCTGAGTTTTACGAGATCTGCGTATATTCTTTGGCAAGCTAGATTTTGTGGTCTCGGAAGATATGATATTGAGGTTCACTTCGGCAAATCAGTTTTCTTTTCCGTACACTTTCCTCTCGTATTCCCCTAAGCCTTTGGGAGTACTACGATACAAGTTTCCTTACAGGTTTCTCCGAGAGTGTCTAATGGTTACATCGAAATTTGTACGTTTAAGGTGACTTTTTATAGGCTTGTGCTAATAAAGTTACGACTGAATCTTGGCGATCGTTCTTGCAGTGTAGCTGGCTCAGATGTGGACTTAGCGGTGACAGTTCATTTGTAGAAACCTCTAGCCAACAGGACATTTTTGGTCCTGCACGTTCGGACAGACTAAATGTAGACCTCAAAATCTGATAGACCTGGTTTCTACCACGTAGGGTTTTGATTAGGCTGGGTGAATTTTGCTGACTTGGGGGAAGTGTCAGAGGCTGCTTGGCTAGCGAGGCTGAACATCAGCCTCGCGAGATTTTCCATCGTAATCCATCAAAAACCCACCGCAATATAGCGGCTAGCACTACGAATAATGCGTGAGTCTCCTCTTCCTGTATTCACAACAGCATTGAGGGTAATGGGAAGCTAACAGATTAGACCATTCCGACAATTGGCCTCATAACTCACGAGCTGGAGAGTTACCACCGCCACCATCCCGGCTGAATGGATGGGGGAAACTATTATCGGCCTTCAAAGCCTTCAGGTCGAAGATTCGCTTGGGGGTAATTGCCATCAGCTTCCGTAATGCATATATCGGGTAATCGGTACTAAGACATCATAGAGAATCGTTTCTACGAAAAATATTCCGGGTGAAGCGTCTACCAAACGGCCAAAGAACCTGGACCGCTCTCCCATCACCCTGACTAGCGACGGCTCGGGTAATGCTCCTGACCTCGACGCGGTCTCTGGTCGTGGCGGTATAACGCAAGAGGAGCCCCAAGATAACGATCATAATGGGCGTTCTCCCGGCGCAACTCCTACGATATCCTCCCGAGATCACAGGCAGCAAGGGACTACATCCGGCGTGAGACATTTTGTGTACGTTGACAATACCAAGCGCCTTGATAGTAGGAAAAATTATATTACCGACGTTGCATTATACAAACCGAATGGCGAGAAAATTTTCAGACGCATGACAATGGACACTGGACAGGAACTAAATCTCATGTCCAGTTACGTTAGTCGCGCTCTTGAAGTTGAGATGCAGAAGAGCGATGACTTTGTCATTCAACCTTTGGATCCTGCAAAAGCGACACCGGCTAAAACACTAGGACACGTTGAAATTAAATGGCAATTCCGAGGTGATACGAAGACCTTCACTAGCTCATTCTGGGTGCTACACACCGAGGAATTTGATGTCTTAATCGGGAGACCCTTCATCCAACGGAATCACATCTACAGGCGCAAAAGGCGTTTCTGGCTTTTTTGGATACGATAGTCTAGCTGCAGTATATACAGGAAGGACTTTATTCCTTCAGACCTCCACATTTTGCGCCTACCCCTAGTGTTTCTTCCTTTCTGCTCAATTTCCTCACAGGCTAAATATATTTGCACTTGTTCAGCGAACTGACCCTTTTGAGGGGGGGGTTTTATTCGATAACGCCTCTGGAAAGAAGTCTTGTTAAAGCCTAAGGAGCTCTCAATCCCTGCGGAGAATGCTCGATGAGTTCTAATACACAGGGTTGAGGGGATGGGTAACCGTCGGGACGATCACCATCAAATTGAGCAATCTTGGAGCCAGCGACGCATCTATTACTCTCGTTTTCGTCCACCTACTCAAAGCTTCTGCCAGCGTTAGCAGTGAGATATTCGGAATAGTATGCGGAGTATAGCAAACCGAAGCCCCACCTCGCCTCTACCACATGCGACGCCAATCAACCCCATATATCGCTTTGCTTCTGCGGACATATATCTGGTAGAGTACTGTAGCTCATCTACAAAGGTTGAGTCCCGACGGAAGTTGAATACCCGGGGGCTTGTCCGGATATACGGTTAGTAAACTGAAAACATGATCGCAACCACCATGTCTGGCCTTGATAATCAAACTGAAATCAGGCGGGAGAGTATCCTGATTAGCCGCGCGGGCAGCTTCATCATTCTTGTAGGGGTTGAGAATATAATCTGAAAGCTTTCCTGGTCGGTTCTCGATTCCCCCTCGTCATTGGGCTCAGGGTCATATTCATGTCCTTCAGCCATTGCTTTGACCTTGCCGACGGTGTAGGTAGTCCCGACTAGTTTGCGTCATGGAATTCTGCTCGGAGAGTGGTAAGGAAAGCAGACTTCCTTGTAAACTTAAAACCATCGACAAAGCCTAGTTGTTTGCGGTTACTCCCGTCAAGGAGTGAGCTGCAGAAGCTTACGCTTGATGATCAAAATGTCTTAACCACTGCGTATGTACCCATAGATAATGTACCGAATGCAAACTGCGTGGATTAATGTTTTATGGACACAATCCACTTCCTCGGCTAGTGAGACTGTCGTTGGAGGTTAAAATTGAACCAGATCTCCACCAAAAAGGCCTCCGGCTGCTTTTAGATCTGACAACTCGGGCGTGTCTGTTGAGCTCTTGGTGATCCTAAAGAGACAGGCAAAAATATAAGCGCAGCACGGGGACAGGATTTGTGAGAAGTCTTCGGCATTGATCATTTCTCTATCTAGGAGAAGATTGGAGAGCTCAGGTGTTGTGAGGCTCATCGCACTCGCCTCGGCTACACGATTAAATTAGCCAGCCCGCAGGTAGTATACAGTTAGGGTTTTGAAGGAACGTATGTACACAGATACAGGCAAGAACCAGTGGATGCTAGTATTACGATCCTAGGTTAGCACGGGCCGAATGGCAGACAGTTTTGTATGAGTCGCTATTAAAATACACCTCAGGCATTGCAAGTTCACTGCCTGTACCCTGTAGCATCTCTTCATCATCTGGCATGTCTCAGTGGACTAAGGGGGAATTTAAAATATATTGATTCTGTAGCTTGATCAGCCAAAAGTTTGCACTTGTTTTGCGAATCGGTTGGGTCTGAGTCTGTCTTTGAAGGTGAGATTGGTCAAGCCACTAGGAAAATCCTTGTCAAGTCCCTATGTAAAGATGAATTCGGAATAATTTACTGCTTACGCCATCAATATCGTCACCTTCTGCTTTGTAACCAAGGAACTTGCTATAGTTTCCCTCATTGGCCTCTTCCATCCGCAAATCCCTCCACTACAAATACTATATTTCCGTCTCTCAGGAGCGGATACCACGTTCATAACACGCTGACGAGCAATTCCCACCACCGGACGACGATGTCGCCACAAAAACTACTAGCACAGCGGAAAATCTATCTTGAAAACCTCATTAACAATGATTCGAAAACTGCCCAATCGACCGAGGTGAAAGATATGCACTTGAAGAGACAATGGCACTCACGTAGCTGTCGCAACAAATGCATCAATTCTCCTCGCCTTTACAATGAACACAAGCGCCAAGGAGAACAAGGTCGTGAACGCAATAAGCGTTCCCAACTTCGCAACATCGCTCTTGATGAAATGGAGTACGAGGATGGAGGTGGTCGGAAGCAGTGATGAGATGAAGGCGCTGATGCCATCGGCAGCGGCGATCAGTTTCGAGTCGGAGTACTCGTACAGGCCGGCTTCAACGTCAATGGGTGTTCTCCATGAGATCTTCAGCCGGTGAGCGGAGTTAGTATATGGGTTTGGTTGTGTGGGTAAAGGACAACGGTTTAGGGACTGGAATAGATACGTCAAACCGACGGAGGCAAAGCTTGTCAAGCCAGAGGATGAGGGTGCCGCACATCCAAGTCGTCAGGTTGTCCTTTTCGTTGTGGCGACTGCAGAGCGCGACGAGATCTTTTGTGTAGCAGCCTTGCCATGGTCGACCCTCTCGGCCATGGAAAAAATTTCCCACACCTTCTGGTCGTTCGACGTACTCTCGAAGATGCTGGAGGTCGATCTCGTTTGGCTTCTTGAGCCTGCAGAGCTCAGCTTGCTGCCTCAGTGCTTTATCTGAGCAGACACAGCACAAGCACACGGTCAGCCCGACCTCCTTAAAAACCATTCATTCTTCGTAGTTCATCTATACTGTATTGCCTCAGCATCTCACGAATCCTCAGCACCGTCAACCATTGGGCACTTTTCCCCGACATCGACCGTTTCAGATGCGTCACATCATACGGATACGGTTCCGTCTCCTTATCCATCGATGTCCGGTCCAGCGTCACAATGTTCTCAAGCTGGCCCTCGAGGTCTGCGAGCTCGGCTTGCATGTAGAGGATGTTTTTCGTGTTGAGGAACGAGAATCGCCTGTACATGGACATCCCGGGGTGGGAACCCATGAAGTCGGCGAGTTTATCATATCCGTCCATTAAGATGCCGCTCTGGATATTTCACAGTAACAAGCTTGTCGGCTGTATCGAGAGAGCTTGGTGTTTTGATGGTTTATCTCTCAGCCTGGCTCATTCCAATCAACCACCCTGTTAACGAGTACATCTCGTTGTGTTGAATGGAGTTCCTTTTGCGGAACGAGGCTGAAAGGTCTTAATCTGCAGACAAGGCTGTACGTCAAGGACGTCCAGTCACGACATCTTCAGGTGGCTCTGGATGAGTGGGGCGCGAATGAGTCTCTGAAAGTATCTTGATGTTGACTGGTCAGCCCTGCGCCCAACGCCGTTCGATGCTCAACGCCACTCAACGTACCTAGCAGTCTTCCTTGAAGAACCACATCAAGAATACGCAGCGCGATGGGCTACTCAAGTATCGCTTACCAAATCTTGCTCACTTTGCGAACACCTACCTCTGTTCCGGACGCATCCTCTCCCGTTTCCGAAGGCAGCCTCTTCTGTTCCCAAGGCAGCCTCTTCCACGCCATCCCATCGGTGAGGAAAGCGCTCCCTATCAGGCCATACTGATTAGGTGAAATATAAAGCAAGGAGGCACCGACATCAGTAAGTCAATCAAAGCCATGTCATCGTATTATGCAAGGGCGCACCCCACGGTCGCCATGCATTTTTTTCGGCATCGTTCAGCAGTGGGGTGGCTTTCGGGGTAGATCGAATCACCAAGGGATAGAATTGTCAAATCGTATGTCAATTCCAATCTGACTTAGGGAATTCTTATTACTGTGCTATCAATTACTAGAATAATTGTAGTCCAATAACTCATCATCCTTTAGGTTGCTTAGCAGGTGAAAAGCTATGTTCGATTTGCCAGCTCACGTCTATTCGCGAATTTGGATTCGCCAAAGTTAGACAAAGGAACCTACATCTTCAATTCTTATCCACTTCCTCAAATCTCTACCACCATTCCATCGATGGTTCTGCGATAGGAAACTTCGACGCTTCAGGAACCGCTATCCAACGTCGCTGTTAGGAGGTCACCTCCGCCAACCTTTTGGTTCCCCGCCGTCGTGCAAGTGTTACAACTAGAACCCGCAACGAACGAACCTTTACGACCTCTACAACCCCTCATACCACATAGAAATCGCCGGAACGACTGAAAACTAGTCGAGAGGGCCAGATGAGGCTCAATAGTACGTGTCCCTGATTATCTTGACGATCTACTAGGTCGCCGCCATTGGCGATACAAAACCAATGTCTGGACCTAAAAAACAACCCTAAAAGGCTGACGGGACCACTTTTATAGGGAAACGATACAAGCAATTACCAGAGGTCTGGTATCGAATCCGCCGGGCCGTTGCGGCCTTCATAACTCCGACAGTGAAGGAGGTAGGCATCATTGATACATCCTAATTTCGAGTGCCAAGACTGTTCATAATTAACACGAAACCATTGGGATCCAGATCTCCAGCCTCACAATCGCCAATGTTGTCGTTCGGATACCCGGTGTGGAGGGAAATACAGAGCGGTTTAGGATGAAATTAGACACAGGGTCTGACTTTAACCTACTCAAGCCTCATGTACTACAACGCCTACGAATCCCTATAGACGATGTAGCGCAGATTGCGGACAACGACCCAGGCGCGCAGATGATGTCAATCAACCCCGAAGCAGTGGTTATCAAGCCGATAGGGACAGTCAACTTAGAATGGCATTTTGCGAAGGGACCGACGACGTATTCGACGACTTTCTACGTCATAGCCGATAGTGCGTATCATTTCGACCTCCTGATCGGCGAACCGATGGTCAAGAAGCATAACCTCCTCATAAGGAATCCTGCAGCTTTTCAGCATTAGAATATAAGACTAGATATGTGCGGGCAGATATCTCTTTTCAGGACGACGATAATATTGATGACAGGTAATGTATCTCGGTCTTTAAATACTGGAGGTTGGGCTCTGGGATTTACGCTCTTTTTTAAGCTGTCGGCGTTCAGAATTCGAAGCCTTTCTTCCTTCCTGGCACAGAGGCTCTTTTATCAATTTACTGGCGTTTCTTCGGCCCATTTGTTACTATAGAGCATCCCGGTTGTCATATGAAATAACTGGTGGGGTACATGCAAAATTCGAGATACGCTTAAATGCCTCTGCACGTTCACTAGCCTATTTCCTCTTCTATACTTAGTCCTCTAGCGCCATTCTCAGTTTCTATTTGCCTTTTACGCTGTATGAAGGGGTGCATTTGCATACTGATGCATGTAGGAGAAGGCAGAAATTTGCCGGTAAAACTTTTACAAAATTTAAATTCTGTGAATCACCTGATGAAATATCGCGTGTGCCATTTTGGATGAATTGACGACCTCTCACACATCCAAATTGACGAGGACCAGCATCTCGCCTAAGATTGCCGAGCCTGCTGGCGGCCCGAGGCTCTGGGAAGGCCAAGCGACGAGAGCGAATTATGCAACCAATAAAGTACTACGCAGTACATAGGGCGATCATCGCCCGCTGATACCTTTCAGACAAGGCTCTCTGAGTATTCGGTACTCCCGGCAAACCGACATGTCCGCTGTACTTTGAAGTTGTAACATCGCGCTCCCACCGCGCTCCTCCTATGAAACTTGGGGCCATAATAGCGATTCAGAGTCACAACGCTGAAGCATTTACAGCGCATGAGGAGGCTATAAGCATAGCCACCAGCGCGGTGAAATGCAATTACGGTGTGTATTGGCAGCGCAATCAAGGAAAGAAGGTATGACTACGACATTGGAATTCCTCCCCCTCCCCCTCCCACGCTGGCCCCCCTAATTCACCACAACCTCCCTACACGCTTGACTCTGAGAGAAGACCGCGCTTACAAAGTCACAATAGTCATTACAGGAACAGATGTACATATGGTGTCACTAAGTTTCGCAATGCGAAGAATGAAAATTCGCAATAAAGTCAATTTTTCAGCTGTGAAAATGTTTCAACACTTACAATGAAGTGCAAAGACAGTAGAATAAATTGTGGTATATACTGCTTTTTTCTATCATTTCGACATGTTCAGACATACTTGCAATCATACCATTGAAATCCTTGATCGTGGCATGTTCCCACTCTTCCTGAACAGCCTAAATAAGTTTCTCTCCACCCCTAGGAATGGTCTCTCGGTTGTTAATGGCTAATTTGAGTCTATTCCAGATATTTTCGATCTGTTCAACGTGATTGATTTAGCAGCACCGAGATTTGAAGTGGTTTTAGAATTGAACAGCCCGGCTTTCCACAGGCATATCGTTGCACAAACACGCTGTGGGGTCATATGAATATGTTCAAGCATTGCAGCAGTCACTTGGGAACAGAAAGAGAGGCTCATCGCAAAATTGAGCCCAAAATAATTTTTTAAGGTGAGACTTCGTAGCGTTTTGAAACTGACACCATATGTATGTACATACAGTCGTATTCACAGTCCTATCCATAGCGTGACGCAGAGGGGATGCAGGAATAATAGTAACAATCCTGGCTGTTGCAGTACCTGTTTTTTGGGGGTCATTATATCATTCTAGGGTTTTGGGGTGGCTGTTTTTCGGTTGGCTGTGGCTTTTTGCGGGGTCTTCGTGAGGGGCCTCGTGCTGGATGGGAGGGTCATCGTCAGGTCTACTGATAGTGTAGATAATCTCTGTGCGAGAGTCCCTCGTATAATACCCAAGGCTGTAGGAATGCCTGGCGAGTATCTCCCGTATACTCCACGCGGAGCAGCCCTGGTCCATGCTAGTGAAATCGCCATGGACATTAGAGTTCTGCAGCCTGAAGATCACCAGGGCCAGGGAGCCTGGTCGGCAAACACTCCCGTCTCACGATCCCAGAGCCGTGTAGGCACTGAGATGGCACTCCTGAAAAGAACGGCATTGTAGCTGAGAACGATGTATATAATGCCCGTTCGGGACATATCCAAGAAACTTCTCGCCGTGCCACGACTCTTGGAGGATGTTGTTGGAAAGCTGCACCAACGTAAACGTGCTGAGAAAGGCCGAAGTTTCCACAGGGAAATAGAATCAGTGTCCATTGCATGCAAGCTGGATCCTCAGCACAGGCCAGCCGTACGGGTGGTGATCAGTAGTCGACATCCTGACACCCTCGGATCCATTATTTCACTATTGTCTGGAGGATCCGCAGAGCCTTTCTTTGACACTCCCCCGCATGCACTATATCGCGCGCCCTCAGTCAAAATTGAACTGCCAGACCCTATACAAACGCCTCGCTCTGGTGTTGAACGTCTAACCCTCTCGTTTACCGCGACAACGAACTCCTTAATCCAATCATTAACGTCTTCCATTAATATCAAACAATTATCATCCCGCCGACTCATACCTTCGTCCTCAGTCCCCCACAGCGCACCATACATCTCATTACTCCTAATAATCAGAATATCCGTCACGGGCATATTCTCGCCAAAAATCAACTCCAAGTGATCCCCTCCCTTCCCACCATCCAAATACCCCGTCTCCACGGCCCTCACAGGCAGCTGGAACGTCGCGAACTTCTCGATGGCCGCGCACGTATTACCCACAGCCATTGCCTTTGTGGAATTCATAGCCAGAGTCGTAATCTCTAGAATCGTGCCTTTGTAGATACCTTGATGGCCTCGTCAGACACGGTATACGCATCACCGCGGCGCATAAATTCCGCGTCCATGTTGTCCTTGTGCGAGCCCGATAGGACTCGACCATATATTGTCCGAGATAGACCGTTTGTGGACAGCGTGGTGAGTATTGACTGGGACATCCAAACTTCCTGGAAGGATTCCCCGATTGAAATTCCAGTGGCGGCGGCTAGAGATGTGATGACAGTGGAGTTTGCACCCTTTATGGGCGAGTTAAGGTAGTCTACCCATTTTATTGCCACTTTTATGAGTGCGCTCCCACGTCATAGGGTGGCCGAACGATTGCATGCCATTGGTAGGCATATGTATCCTATCCACCTCAGTTCCCACGCCACTAGGAAACCGGTGAGCGTCAACAACACATCTGAGCCCGCGTCGGACTTCTGTACTGGGAGCCGTTGGGAGCCGTTGGGAGCGCAATAAATGCAGCCATTGTCACATTTCCGAAAGAGTTTGGCAGCTCAAACTAGGTTGACTGAAGCTCCGGGTTACTTTTTATATCCAACCAGTAAGCTGAAAGGGATGCGGATGAATTGGGCTTAAGAAGGTAGCAATCTGGTTCGCATTCCCTGAAGTGGGAAATGCGGGGAAAAATCAACGTGTCGATAGGATCATATCCATCGTATGTTAGAGTGATTGTTGTGTTTCCAAGATCCGTGAATGGTCGATAGTATGCATGTGGAACGGGCTGGAAAGACTCTAAAGTAACGCACTGCGGCTACACCCCATGATATCGTTCACTTGTGGGGCTGCGCTCGTCAGAGCATTTCCAGGTTGAACAAGCGCAGGAAGCCGCGTCTACTAACACAGCGTGTGAGACACCACTTGTAGTGAAGTCAGAATCCCACAGTTCCTGATGTCCGAACTGTATTCTCAGCTATCGCGTGGCATGCTGTCCGCTCACGTAGACGAATGGCGGTAGAATAGCCCCTTCGCGAGCTGACCAAATATGGAAGGCCTTGAATAGCATCAGATATTCTCCCGTCGGCCTGTTCATGTCCGACTGCTTCTCGGATGCTGCTTGAAGAGGGGGCCCGACGGGTTTCCTCTTGAAGCGAATAAGGTATTTAGCTGAACGTTCAGCGAAGGTCTTCCATGTGGCCTTTGCCATTGTGAGAATCTGGCCGAGAGATCCCTGTGATCAAATTAAAATCGCAAGCCAACAGGTCTTGAAACACATGGGTACCCCGTTGATTTACCTGAGTTCATCCTCAACCCGTTAGCGCAGGCTTGAATTTGCCTGCGCGTCCTCTGTTCTAGTTGTTTTGATATGGCTGATCGATTATTCAGGGACATTTCGGTCTCAGATCGGAGACGGTTTTGGGAGGCTGTGGAGGAACGGCCACTAGAGTTTCACTAGCACATATGTACTCCGTAACTCCCGATGAGTTTTGTGAGAGTGAGCCTTGCTTGTGTACTCATTACCCTAAAGCAGTGGCGGTGTGCTGTCTCGCCAAAGTTTAAACATGCGCGCCGACCTCACCCCTCGCTTCCGTCTCGTTTGGGCGGGTGAGCGACGCCGCCCTGTGCTCGCACATCGTATCTTTAGTATATATACCTAAGAGGCTACTAATAGTTACTAGTAATAGGCACAATAAGCAGCAGCAATAATTAGACGGTAGGATACTTAATTATAAATATAGTACTATGCATGAAGAGTTCTCTAACCGATTAGAACCGCTCGTTAGTCCTCAAAGGGGTTTTAATCGCTGCCGGTGGCGATCGCTAGCTTGTTTGTTGTCACTCTCGTGATCGGCGGTTGCTGAGGGCAACTGCTGGTCTGGAGCTGCAGCTGGACTTACTGCCGAAACCAGTCAGGCTCGCCTTGACAGATGTGACAATAATGATTTCCTTATACTCTCCTACTTTTGTTGTCTGCCCTTCACCTTAACCTTATCCAACGCCACCAACAAGTTAATTGCAGCATTCCGGCATGAAAGACAGGCCCTGAAGCGCTCCATTGTCAACAGTGGTGACGTTATCTATAAGCTTGTTGCTTAATTCCTCCAGGCGCTTTGTCACAGTCTCAGTATCGATATTTTCCACTAGGACTCTACCATAGGAACGATATAAAGCTGGACGGACTCAGAGATGAGCTTCCTGCTGTGTTGGTAGTCAACCATGATTCGGAACTAGGCAGAAGGCAGTATAACTTCCTGGTTGAGTCATAAGGTAGGCAGAAGCTTAGGAGTTTGCCGAGCGAGCTTCTATAAGAATTTTAGCTAGTCGCTCTCTTGTAACTTAAAGTAACTGAATCAAGTCGTTCGTTTCTCAACATGCTGAAGTCTACGGACTGAACGATGTCTCCGACAAGGCCAATAGCTGCAGGGGCTTCCATTATTTGATAGTGCGAAGGCTAAGGGTGTAAAAAGAATCTTGCCATCTCTGAGAGGAGCTTCTTTCCTAAGATTAAGTTGGCACAGTCGGGTCGAGAGTGGTAGGCAGGCAGATTGAATGTGGCCCATGCCAGTAGCTTGACCAACTGATAAGTCACGACAACCCTGCTTCAGGCGGGCTAGGCGGAAGCGGCAGGGTCCCCAAAACCGGAGCTGACGCTAAAGGGATAACTTTACCGTTACAGTTCAGCACAATAAGCACAGTACGAAAACGCCGAATTAACCTCTTAAAATAGTGTCACTACTCGAACCCTAGCGCTCAGCCATATTTGTGGCCCCAACAGCGGTCTCAAGTAGTCTGGCTACCTGTAAGGGCGGTAGTAGTGGCTGTGTGGTTGTTGGGGTTGTTGGGGTGACGATTCCTCGCCACCTCAGCCCCTGAGTCATAGTGGCGATGTGGTGGTGAACCCACTTAACATAGTGGTGAGGCCACACAACCAGAATTGCCACATGTAGTATATAGAGGCTAGTGATGCCCATAGTCTAGAATATATATTAAGCATCTCCTAGTAATCCTTTTTATAACAGGTTATGAGTCTGGCTAGCTGCTAGTTACTCTGTTGCATTATATCTTTGTTCTCTACCCCTGAAAGCTACACCACCTATTTTCAACATAGTTACAAACTTTAATACCTCTGAGACATATAGAAGCAAGTATGGCGATGCCCCAAAGCTTAACACTATCAACTATTATATATGGAACACTGCTCTTATATACATTCTAAAGGCTACACAAATATGGCAAATTGTTATAGACAAGGAGCAACTTCCTACAGCCCCTAGAAATACTGTAGCTGCTACCCAGGAATGCTATGAAGAGAAGAGAGACAAGTTTATTGCTTGCTATAATGTTGCAGCTGCCACAATCTACCAATTATATACTTCAATTATACAATCTTATATTGCTGGTATTAGCAATTTAACAACCATGTAATAAACCTTAAAGGATAGAATGAACCAAATCTCCAATGAGAATGGTTCTGTCTTGCTAAGGGAGCACTTACATAAGGAGAAATTCAATGGAGAAGAGTCTCTATCAACTTTTATATTAAAGATTCTCACTTATAAAGACTAGCTTACTTATACAACACAGTCTCTATCAAATAGTGAAGTGATCTCTCACTTTATTACAAATCTGCTAAAGTCTTAACAATTTATCAGAACCATTATATTTAATCAATCAGCAACTATTAGAACATTAGACTATGTTATCAATACTTTTATCAACTATAAGAGTGAACTACAAGAGGAGAAGACTGAAATACTAACAAGCAATACTCTCTTTGTTAGGAAGAATGCTAAATATAACCCTAAAGGACAAGAGTATGGTTAGAGATGGAGTGAGAGTAGAGGTAATAAGAATAAAAGTTATGCAAAATGAGGTAAAAAGAAGCAAGTTCATAAGTCTTATCAAAAGCAAAACAAACTATAGTGCTAGTACTGTCTCAAACTAGAGCATAAGGGAAATGCCTGCCAAACTAAGAAACTGACTAAGAATGTCAGAGAAAAGAGACAACTACTTAATACCTCTGAGAACAATGTGGCTCAAGCTTTCATAACTTATACTACAATTGCTAAAGATACTACAGCTTCGTCAAATAGTTAGTATATTGACTCTGGTGCCACAGATTATCTCTGCTTATCCAGGAAGACATTTTCAACCCTCAGCTACTTTTTGACACCAATACTAGTTTATATGGGCAACAATACAACCACCTTCGCCACTAGAAGGGGGACAATTATTTTGAGCAATAGATTTCATGTTCTGAAATTTACCAACATCCTATATATCTCTGATATATGTTACAATCTTCTCTAAGTAAGTAAATCTGATAATAGTCATTATAACATCTTATTTTCTCAGGGAAAAGCTATAGTACTTAATTAAAAAGAAGAAGAACTAGCAGTGGCTCGCCTGGTAAATGGTCTATACTAAATCTACCAGTTTCAAACTATATTGAACTTAGCTACTACTAGATCAGGAGCTTTACCAGCAAGGCTAAAAGCCTTACCTTTAGATCTATGGTATTAACGTCTTGGACATCTACATTACTTTATAGTTAGGTAGCTGTTTACATTAGTAGATAATATTAAAATTACTTAGAAATCAAAGCAGTCCTTCTGCAGACCATGTTTAGAAGGCAAACAATATAGAATATATAATAGACAACTTTCTATGAGAGCAAAACAACGCCTAAAGCTTATTTACTCAGACTTTTGTAGTCTCTTTTTAATACCCTCAATTAGCAATAGTAAGTATATGACTCTATATATAGATGACTATACTAGAATAATGTGGGCATACTTTTTGAGAACTAAATCATCAATAATAGCTATCAAAGTCTTCAGGGAATTCAGGGCCTCAGTGGAAACAGCAACTAGACTCAGAATTCGAAGATTTAGAAATGATAATAAAAAAGGAGAATATGATAACAAGAAGTTTAAGAAAATCCTCTCTAGCACTGAAGTCTCCTTTAAGCCCCTTACTTCTTATATCCAGAACTAAAATGGAGTCAGTAAATGTAAAATCAACACTATTATAGAGAAAATAAGATGTATGCTTCATGATGCTGGCTTAGGAGTTAGGTTCTAGGTAAAGGCAGCAAGCACTACTGTCTATCTTCTCAACAGGAGCTTAACTAGGGCGCTAGAAAATCAAACTCCTTATAAGACATAATATAACTCACAACTTAGCTTATATTACTTTCAAAAATTTGAGTATAATGTCTATATACATGTTCCTCCTGAGAGGAGAAAGAAGCTACAAATAAAAACAAGATACTGTATTATGCCTAAGTACATTCTCAATATTACTAAGTTATGGAGAGTTTGGAACTCTATTCAAAGGAACATTATATATGCTATCAATGTTGTTTTTGATGAGAAGATTATCTTAAAGGCAAAAAAATTGTTAGAACAAGCAATGGAAGGCTCAGATACTCTGCTAGAAATGGCAGAAGAAGGTCATAACCTTGATATTAAACCAGATAAGAATACTCCTGTAGACTTAATAGTTATAGAATTCTTAAGATATGATTATATTATATCTATAAGCAGGGCTTCAATGCCTGTATACAGTACTACCACATCTGTACATAGAGCTACTATACTTATATACAGTAAAGGTGTAGATGCAGAGGTGCAGTCTACAAGAAGGGAGCCTATAGACTCAAATGTCACAGCATCTTTACAAAAGTCAACTAGTATGCTAAAAATGTCTACTAAGTAGTGCTTATCCCCTAAATGGCACTCCATGTTCATAGCTCAATCACAGAATGACTCTGAAGAACTTACTAGCTATAAAGATGCAGTAGAAGGTATTAAGAGTGTAAAATGACAGAAGGCTATTGGTGAGGAGTATACCTCCTTACAGAGAAACTCTACTTAAAGTCTTGAAAGACTACTATCAAATAAAAAGGCTATTGTATGTAGGTAGGTTTTCAAGAAGAAGATTAACGCTAACAACTCTATCAGGTACAAAGTAAAGCTTGTTATAAAAGAATATAAGCAAAGAGAAGGTATTGACTATAATGAAATCTTTGCCCCTATTGCTATATTCAAGAAAATTTGCATTCTCCTGGCAATTACAGCCTAGGAAGACTGGGAGATACACTAAATGGATGTCAAATCAGCATCTCTATACCCTAAAATTGAGGAAGAAGTTTATATGGCCCAACTAGAAGGATTCTAGTAAGGGAACTTAGTCTACAGACTTCACAAAGCACTTTATAATCCTAAACAAGTACCATGAGCCTAGTATTAGGAGATCAATGCAATCCTGCAAAGTATTAGCCTACAAAACTCTACAGCAGACCTTAATCTTTATATGAATGCTTATAATCTACTTCTGCTACTCGTTGATGATATTTTTATATTTGGAAAAAGGGTGAATCCCCTAAACAAGTTAAAATATTAACTCTTTAAAAGATATGATATGATAGACCTAGAGAGTATACAGTAATTCTCAGGTATGTAAATCTTTCAAAACAGATCCTCTAGAATCATCCAGATATGTCAGACAATATACAGTCACAAGATTCTTAACAAGTTTGAAATAGATAAATGTAATGGAATATCAACACCTATGGAGCAATTACTTCTTCAAGACAATGATTTTGTAGCTTCTCCAGATGTCCAGCACTACTATTAGTCAGTTGCTGGTAGCCTAATGTATGCAATACTTAGAACTCAATTAGATTTAGCTTATACAGTCTCTACACTAAGCAAATTTAATAGCAATCTAAGTGACAAGTACTTCATAGCAGCCAAGCAGGCTCTCAGATACCTACAGCATACCACTACCTTTGTTATAACCTATAATGACACTGGAGAGCATAGAAGTATGACTGCATTCTCAGATATAGACTAGAGAAATAATAAAGACATAAGAAGATTTGTATATGGTTATGTGTTTTTAATTAATAGACGAACAATATCTTGGAAAATTAGATACTAAACAGTGGTTGCATTGCTATCAACTGAAGTAGAGTATGTGGAATACTCAGAGGTGGCAAAAGAGTCAATATGGCTTTATAGAATTCTTGTAGAGATTGACCAATGAACTCCTATTTATTAAAAAAAGGAACAGAACAAGTGAGGGTATTCTCCAACACGAATTTATGTAGACAACCAAGGTAGCATTGACCTTGCCAGCAACCTAAAGTACTACGACAGAACTAAGCATATTGATATCAGATATTACTTTATAAGAAATGCTATTTAGAAGGAGCTAGTTGATCTTAAATACTTACCTTCCAGCCAAAACACAGCAGACATCCTCACAAAGCCCCTGGCGAAGGAGAAATTTGAAGCTTATGGAGCAGATATGGGTTTAGGTGAAGTTGTAAAGTCATATCAGGACTAAGGGGCAGCACTCTTCCTCCTGCTCTAAGATTTCTCCTATGTGGTTTACTTAGAAGCAAAAAGGGGGTTTAACAAGGCTGCAGAAATTGAGAACAATAAGGGCACTCTTCAGACTCCAGCAGTCTTTGAGTGAGTGGGGGTGTTGGAGTTGTTGGGGTGGCGATGTAGTGGCAAACCCACTTAACATAGCGGCGAGGCCACACAACCAGAATTGCCACACGTAGTATATAGAGGCCAGTGACGGCCATAGTCTAGAATATATATTAAGCGTCTCCTAGTTATCCTTTTTACAACAGTGGTGTCAGGGGGGAGGTATGGTGCAAAGTAGGGTGTTTCCCTTTCGGCTTCTGCGCCTGCATCGTCCAGTACAGTTCATCCCCTGCCTCGTCAACCTCCTCTACTTCTGGGGTTTCTTTATATCGGCTGGCTCTTCTTCATCAGCGAACCCATGTTGTCTTCGAGTAGCGCTGCTATTGTGGTCCAAAATAGTCTACAACCTAAGGTAACGATACAGCCGGCTCAACTTCTTTGAGCGAATCTCCCATTCCGACTGGCTCTCTTTTATCAAGTGGGTCTTCTGCTACCCCGAGCCATTCCCCCTCTCCTTCCACATCACCACCGCCATCGTCATCTCCCCCACCGACTTCGAGACCTCCATCAGAAGAACTCCAACCTCCTCCGCAATCCCAAATCCATCCCTCTCGCCTCCCCCCCAACGGCTCCACCACCAACAACGTCTCTCAAAAACCGCCCATAAGAATCCCCCCTTTCACTCAGGAATAGCACATCCACCACGTCCCCCCCACCAGGTACAGCGACCGCAGGTATCGCAAGCAGGTTCGGGACTTAAGTGCTGACATTGGGCCTGGCATTCTTCTGTCCCCGGCGAGCGGTGAGACTAGGCCCGCAGGCGAGGACCGGGTGAAGGCACGGCCAGCATGGACGCCGGTTGCAGTCCTCTGCCAGAACCAAAGGCTCGTGAGATCGGGCGCATAGCCCTGCAGCGACGGGACGCGCCATCGATAGTGGTAAGGCCGCTGTGTCCCTGCTTTCAGACCCCCCGGGCTGTTCTTTTTCGGCTTGCGCCTCCACCACTGCTTCCGCCGCCCCATATCTAGGCGCCTACGGTTCCACATGAACTGTTACTGCGACAGCCTCCTCAGCGGCCGAAGAGGTGAAGAAAGAGGGGCGGGGGTGGGAGGAAGCGGAGTGCTACGAGTAGTGTTTATAGTGATGAGGCGGGAGGGGTGGGAGGAACAGACAGTGGAGTGCGAGTGTGAGTGGGGCAGGAGGGGTAGGGAGAGGAAGAGGACTACTGGGATCGGGGGTGCGCCGGGAGGTAATACAGTATAGGAGTGCCAATAATTCCTGAGCTTCCACTTGCTAGGGAAGCAAAGGCGCAAGTGGATATGGAGGCGAAGAGGGAGATGGTTAGGGCATCTAAGATTGAGATCAAAATAGTCCACGGATGGACATTTCCAACCTCTGAACGGATATTGTTGCAAAGTGAACGATGTAGGTGATGATTGATTGAAGACTAGCTACGGGATTCGTGTGTGTGTGCCTAAAATACGCGGCCACACGCTAAACTATGATCGAGCATTATTTTATGCTTCAGCGTGTCAACACGCTTCCAACAGATATGCATATGAATTGAAGCCCACTCCCCTCCAGTTGGGATCTAGATGCCGACACGTATAGGATCAAAGACTCCTTTCAGACCGCCTCAAGGGCCAAGAGGACTTGGTGGAGTAACTCTTTGGTCGCGAGTGATGGCAAGAGATTTGACTTCGAGGGTTGGGATTGGATCATGGAGGACAACTCAGACGGGCCTGACTGGGAACTAGGTATTAAACCAGCATGGTCCAGCACTGTCCGGCTATTCCTCCATAGTGCGTTTTCCTTCGTCCTGGGAATTGGAACGCGACGACCTAGTGAAATGTTCTTCGCCGAGCTAGCGCCGCCGTGATGGTAGGACTAAATTGACCAGCACTTCATACGCCGCAAGCCATTGGACTTGTAAAGTTTCGCTTACAGGTGTTTGCAAGTTTCTGTCAATTTTCTTGGCATTGCGGCTCGCAACCACCATCGCAGCGACAGATAGCAATTATTAGCAACTCAAGCCTATATAATCACAACAAGCTGTCTAAATGCCTCCAGAACGTACCCAATCGAAGAGGAAACTCGTGCCATCCAAAAGAGTTTGTGAAATTGCTAGTTCATCCAATGTTTCTCGGCCCCCACTGTCCCGAACCAAAAAAAAGCGGTCGCGAATTCCAGAGTGTATTGACCTTACTTCCAATGACCCTTCGGACCTAGAATCGACTCAGCTAGTCAGTAAAAAGCCTCCAAAGCTGAAGGAGTCTTTACCAATGAAGTATACTCTATCAATTAATATTCTTGTGGGTGATGCACATATATATTCACAAACAATGCTGCAGACAGCTGGAGCATTTGATTATGCTAGGTTTATAAGTGTTGAGGCTCAAAAGACATCACAGAATACTGTACTAGATTAGGCTGGGAAGTCAGTGTTCAAAGCAGCAGAGCAAAAATCATATACAACAAAAAGAATTCTGTTAGTCTGATATTAATAATCCAGAAGACTGAAGACTATTTGACGAACTTGTTGAAACTTATCTTTAAGATAAAAATAAAAAAGATATACAATTGAGTTGAACAATTACTTGTCAACTCAAAGCATTATGTCACAGGGATATCAAGGCTAAGCCTCAGTAACTCGGCTGCCAAGACAAGCAACAATTAAATTACATCAGGCAACTCTAGCAGTGTTAGTGGCACCTAGGTAAACAAACAAGAGGACAGAAAGTGCTGCTAAAGCTTTTTAAACCCAATGAGTAGTTTACTGTAGACTGCCCATCAGTTAAAAACCCTTTGTATATATATTACGTTCATAGAGCCTTTTTAATAACCCTATTACTACTGCCATCAACTTGTAAGAAGTTTGCCCTATACATACTGGTAATGAGAGACCCACTGACAACTCTAGTACCTACCTCCATAACCTCTTATCACTCTGTCTGTGACAATCTAGTGTCTGCAACTACCAATAAGTATACCCACTATTATACATTATCTGTGGAGCCAGAAAAAGAAATTATAAAGTTATATAAGGACAAAAGTAAAGTTAATACTGAAGATGATGAAAAAGAGATTGGAAAAGCCTGCTTCTCTGCAACAGTTAGTTCTTTTTAAGCACTCTAGGTAACTATTAGTAGATATACTTATCATTAGTAAAAAATCGCAACAAATCAACGACTTGCTAAAGTTTGAGTAACTCCCCACTTCAATATGACAAACTAGCTTCTAGAGCTCTACAAGTGCTGAGCCCCTAACTGCCACAACTCATCTGCCTATTGCCTACTATTTGGAGATGTCAACAATAAACATTTTACTTTAAACGCTTACTTAATTTGTTAATAGGTTATAATAGTTGATAAAGGTATTACTTCAATTTATAATCTTTCATTGTCATTAATGAATTCAATAATAAATATACAAAAGACTCAAAAAACAGCTCCTTTACCACCTTCAACTACAATATCAACTTTTTTGCCATTTGCTTTGCTCTACTACCACCATACTATTTGCCATATACTTTATCAGTCTCTGTCCTGTATAGATCTACTGAGCTCTATAGCATACTCACTAAGATCTTAAGTTGAGCAAAAGCATCAAAGTCTAAAGAGTTAGCTAGTAGGCTTTTCTTATCTGAAGATGTGATAGAGTCACAATCTTTACCAACAGACCTACTCAATTTAATAAGTCAATATATCACTTGGTATAGAGAGAAGTACCCTGAGCAAGGAGTATTTCTGAGTAATGTGGCAGAATAACATAAGAGAGCTATATATGATCTACATACTATTACAAAGCTATGTGCAGAGAATTGGCATCATCTTGAAATTCTAGAAGGCTAAGGCAACTTATTGGCTAGAAACGTTATGAAGTTTAGATAGTAAAGAGACTCAATCTATTTTGTAGTTCCTTGAATAAAAATTATATTACGAGCAGAACTACCTGAGATCTTTGCATAGCAGCAAATAAGAGCTAGCCAAAATTGTATTACCTCTATTTACTAAGCTCAGATTGCCAATGGGTGAAAAAGTTTTTATTCATATCACTTAATACTTATAAAAAGAAATTAACATGTACCTAGACCTCTTTACTGAAGCTAAAAATTGTAGTGCAGCTATATAGCTATATAGCTACAATGGAATGTAATTAGGATGTAATTATATATATGAGTTCTTGCTGCTTAGCAGCTCTTCAGGGTTCTGCCTCAGAAGTTCTAATAATATTGTCACAGCAGTAATGATACCATACTAGCTGAGGTAGTGTCATCAATAACTAATAGTTCTCATCTTCTTCCATATGTATATGACAGCTTTAAAAGTGATTTGATATTCTACCATTAAAGGCAGTTATTGTGAATTGCAAAAACATTTCAATATTAATATGTAGTTCGGCCAATTCACAATGTCATCTTATCTAAGCCTTCAGCATTGAAAAGGCCTTTTCAACTGGCGAGTAGTCAGAGGAGTATGAAGGTAAAAATGCAAGTACAACACCAACTTCTTTACATATTGTTTATAGTTTTTAATAAAGTGTCAGTAAATGCTAGTGGCAAATGAAGAAGACATACCACTAAGCAATGGATTCAAGCATTATCCATGTAGAGAATACTGTTTAGACTTAGGAATAGATTATATCGTAGTAAAATCTAATCTACAATAAATTCGTTATATATAGCTGCTATATAACTGCTATGTACTACATTATGGCAAATAAACTCAACACTGCTATAATGTAACAAGAAACTTCAATACTCAGACCGTTTAAATGAGAGTGCTTGGTAAGGAGTAATCTCTCAAGGAGCTCAACTCTTTTGATATTCAAGTGAACGCTTATTGACTGTAGATTCATCAAGAAAGAGTATTTGGCCAGCTGTCCATTTCATGAGACAACCCATTCAATAGTTTTGAAGCTCTTGGTAATGCTCAAAAATCTATTTTTGTAACTGGTATAACAATCAGTATATATATAGAGTTAGAAATGAAGACTTACCATTTTCTTAGAAATGTCTTTAGCCTTTAAACAATAGCTAATTGTAGAGAGGTTGATATTAAAAGCCTACTTCTCCTTAATATATGCTGTTACTTTATTAAAATATAATGTAGGATCAAGAGTCAATTGATTTATGATATCCTATTGTAACTATTAGTTTGAGATTCCTAGAATGAGAAAGACTTACCTGTTCAATATCTGGCATAATTAGCTTCTTTGAACTAGTTGAAACCAACTTTAGTGGTTTAGGTATGCTCCACACTCGAAGATTCTTTCAGACCTTCAAGACCATATCATACGAGCAAGGAATCGACTTAGCAATAGTTTTGGGTAGTATCTCGAGCTTCAATTGAACTTTTATGTTATCTAACTGCTTCACAGACAGTTTATACGGCATGGTGGGGACAGGGACAAGGCTGCGAAGTGGAAAGAAAAGTGTATACAAAAATACCTACATAGAGGTCAACAACAACAACAACACGGCTTAAGGCGCTCTACAGATTATCCTGGAAAGGCTTTACATATAGGGTATCACGATACTACTAAGAAACAAGTGATTTAATAGGCTCGTGGTTGGCAATTGGTTCGAATTGCTAATAATTGCTATCTATTGCTGCGATGGTGGTTGCGAGCCACAATGCCAAGAAAATTGACAGAAACTTGCAAACACCTGTAGCAAAAGCAGCCCGTACCCGATTCGCCAACGCGAGTTGAAGGCGACCGGATGCGACTTAGCGCAGTCTGCCATGCGTGGATTGGTGACGGATGAAGATATGACGAAGATCGGGGCGACGGGAGAGGTAGAGGTAGAGGGATGGCCGCTTTTACAGGGGACGGTAGTTACTGTGAACCCACAGGCTGATAATCCATGCATCTCCCCGCAACCACGTTCGTGCTAAAGCTATATCGTCCGCCCGCAGCGATATTATGCACCTGTTCAGCTCCCAAACAGATCCATTCACCTTAGCGACTATTTCATTGGTCGTCTCCGCAGCCGCATTATGGACGGCCCGTGGGAGCCGCACGATTAGAATGAGGAGACTGGGGGGAGATCGGTCTCGACGCCTTGGCCCAGCGGGGTCTGCGAGTTTTCGATTGAGAGAAGGGCTGAGGCTGCTGCGCGGGGGTATAAGAAGCTGAGGGATCCTTTCAAAGAGGTTTGAGAACCAAAGCATCTACACGAAAGTGTGGAGAGTTGAGGTGCATCTTTTGAAGACCGTGATCTACCCACTGCTATTGAACCATTTGGAGCCATCGGAATGAGGTTCTCACCCCTGCTCCTCGTTTTCTCGGCCCTATTCTGTTCAGCCACGGCCATTCCTCAATTCCTCCAACGCGTCCTCCACTATGACGGTGACTCTGCCGCCATTCATACCAACAACGCCGGACATAATTACAAGGCTTCGCCGGATACTGGGGCTGCAGTCTCTGCCGAGAAATACTCAGAATCTAACCCTCCTGTCGAAGATGAGGCGGAAGGCCCCCCCTTCACTGCACCGTTTTCGCAAATGATTGCTCGATGTACGCCTGGCTCGTATTGGAGATGCCACTATCGCGGGAAACTCATCTGCGGTTGCTTCCGCCACACACCTCGGAAAAGCGCTCCCAGACGCGGAGACAATGAGGATAATGACAGCGGGTTCGAGGACGACATGTTCGAAGGCTACAACGTCACGGAGGGGGACTTCGTGGGACACGTCGCGCCTGGGAACGCAGGGTCGCTCGTCCCTCTCTTTCGACTCCAGTGTCCGCAGGAGACGTTCTTCTACTGCCGCTATGTCCCTGGTGGCTGGTTCCACGGCGTTTATTTCCCTGGAAGATTGTCCTGCGGATGCTGGGTGCCGGAGCTCCGTACCCTCGATCCCGGATCCACACTTCCGCAGAAGCCTCATCGATGCCATGAAAAGAATATCGAAGATGGATCACCGTTGCCGCCCTTGGACAAGAAGGGCGAGTTGATCAGGGAGAGAGTGAACAATCAAAACCTCACCTCCGATTTTGAGTTCGAGTCGCTCCAATTGGGGTTGTGTCGGGGGATTGACGTGGCGTTTAGGTGCTGTCCTGTGTGTGTTGGTGGGGTTTTGCACCAACAGTGTTGGTGTAGGGTTGTGGGGTTCCCTTGTCCGAAGGTAAAGTGTTGTTGAGGGGTTGGTGACCCTACAAGCCTCACTAAACGGTTCATGCCCGATGATCCCCGTGTTTACTCTTCTAGATGCAGCTTGGCGGTTGCCTGTTTCGCTTTGGGGAAGCTTTCCTTGTGAGATGTGTATGCCATCCCATATGTCGAGCTTCGTTGGACTGAATCTAGGCATGTACCTACACTTCTCTAATCTCTGTTGTGGCGCAACTGAAGCGTTTAGCCAAAGAGCCAAAAGTTCGATGTTTTTGTTTTCAATTCATCCCTAAACACTCCTGTACGAGTCTAGAGCCTGGCTCAGGCTTTGAGAACCCGCCTCTGAGGATCTGGCCGACTATCAATCGTTCTACGCTGGGCTACTTGTTTCCGCAGCAACGTATCGCTGAAAAATTAGGCAAATTCTATTCGCGCAAAACTTTGTTTGGTCCCGAGTACAAGCTTGAGTTAGAATCCCGGACTGCTTAATGGTGTCATAAAAGTTAACATAATATAACGCAGCTTGCGAACGTCTCCCATAAAATGCGCTTCGTATCGAACGGAAACAGAAACCCTCCTGCCGCCCATTTTGATAAACTCAGACCCTTGCCGACCTGCCTTCTCGAGAAAACAAAAAACCCAAAACGCAATTAAAATGTTCCGCCTTTTGTCGGACTTCTCCCACTAAAGCAAACTTCGATTAACCAAGCAATGCCCTAAACCTACTCAGCAAGTACTCACTCGCTAAGCGGTCATTCCAGGTTTTTTCAAGACCATGCCTGTCACCAAGGTTTCGAGTGACCTACATGACCAAAAGACCTCCTGATGGGCTTAGGGCAGAAAGGAACTACATGTTTGTGAATGAAGGATAGGTAAGCTGGGAGATTTGTTGGGGAGTCACTTGTCTGAATTAGTAAAAGGAGGATGGGGCAGATCAGGCATTTGCATGGGTTGGGGAAGGTGGGGTGGTGGGACTGCCTAGAATTATTTTTTGATTGGTTGGTTGTCACGGGAGGCGGCACTTAGGAAGTTTTCCACTTGAAGTGAACGACATTGCTGGCTAGAGAAGGGGGCTAGAAGGAGTTTTGAGTTTAGTAGTTGAGAAAGTGGGGAATTTATCCATGTTGATATTAGTATGATACATTGTGATTTTGTGGCAAACTTTCATATAACAAAAAACGCTTTGAAAACGCCCAAGGTGGTTAGGTCAAATGTAGAAATATAAGCCGTTTCCCTTAGCCTGACAGCTGCAGACTATGAAGTCGCGGCTTAGTGCACAGCAACAATTATGCAGTTCTCCCTAAGCTTGTTAGTTAGGCAGCAACAGGAGTTGTGGATAGGGGACCAGATGATATTGCCACTACAGAATTCAAAGTGTCGTTAAACGCGTAGATGTTTTCCTACGACTGTTCCCAATCCGACCTTCCCCTCGCCTTCAACAACACCTAGGCGTTTACCTACGGTTTCAAGAAGCAAAAACCATCCACCGAAGAACAATCGATGCATTATTAGCGAAGGGTGTAAAGGCTGAAGACGTCTATTGGTACAATCTATTGATTGCCGTTAGCAGACAAGGTAGAGTCAAGGACGCGCTGGCTTACCGAGAAACATCAAAAGGAGCCGAAGAGTCTATAGGCGGCATTTGGAGCACTTGAAACTCGTCTCGAACGGGACAGGACGGATTACGAAATATACTGTCAGGCACAAATAACGCGTAATGCTGGCTGATCATCGAAGCACGACGATTGGTGGTTGGTCACTCATAAAGCTCTTCTAAGGGCAGAACGCTGTTGTGGACCCTTGGGTGTCGCGAATTTGGAAGACGTAGCGGAGTCAAAGCCTCCTCAGACTTCGGGCACTGAGGCCAAGCGGAATAAAAGGCATGGTCTTTGGATACCTTTTCGATCGAGGGGAAAGCTAATTGGATAGTGCAGCAGATCCGTCTCGCAGGGAGACGATGGCTGGGCTTCCACATCGACTTAGACGCCAGAAGCTCCAAGATTGAATTTTGGGCACAATTACCACAATGTAGTCCAAAGGAACTGAACAGCAAAAAGGAATCAAGTGCTAGCTATACCGCTGCACAACCACTCTTTCAGCCGTTAAACGAGCTTGATAAGGAAAGAGCCCTCAGAGTTTGCCAGACTCTGCTAGCGACAGGAAGGAAGTCGATAGTATGCTGCCTCGCGTCACCAGAAGTTGCAGCCCAACAGATTGGAAGGCGGTGAACTGAGGAGCTTAAAGGAATCCTCAGGAAAAGCGAAAGTTGAGTAAAACTAACAATGATAACGGCAGAACAAAACTAAGACTTCTAAAGGCAGCGTTTAGCGGCACCGAGGACGTTTGAGAGTCAAGACAAAAGCCGAGTCCTCCTCCCGGCTCAAGATAATGACGTCGAGGTTATCTAGGGTTCATATCCAATGGTATTTACCTATCCTGTCCGTTTTATTTGTACAGGCGAAGAGCAGCTCTCGTACACCGACCGCGTATGCCCATTTAAGCGAAAATACACACTCTAGGAGTATCTCAACACTCGTGCTCAAGGAAAACCTAAGGGAAAGCCGGCCTTACATGAAAAGGGCCTTCGGCGTGCTGTTGTGGATCGCCACCAAGCACCCTCAATCCGTCTGTCATGACGAGTGACCTCTATTACCCATTCCTCGTTTCCATGCCTTCTTAAAGGAACCCTTCACCCTCTTCCACGTCTCCATCTTCATTTTACCCTTCTTGGCATTATCACTACTTGTTTCCCTCACTTCAGATTTGGCCTTATACCCCTCCTTCCCTGGCAACAGCATCGCAAACCACTTTGGTAGAAACCAACTCATCTTCCTCTTCTCGGGCTTCTTCTTCTCCCCATCTTCGAATACCGTAGTCGTTTTGCTACCTCCTAGATCTCCTGGAGGAGGAGCACCAGCAGCGGTTCGAGGTTGGGCACGAGTGACAGTTTGTGTTTGTGTCCGAGTCCGCAGAGCAGTCCGTGTTACAGGAGCCGAACTTGAGTCCGAGTGACCGTAGCAGTTTGTGTCGCGGGGGGTCGAACTTGAGTCCGAGTAACTGTAGCGCTTGTGGCAGCAGTCAAGCCAAAGCTGAAGGTATACACGCGGGAATTCGTTCTGAACCCTTGCTGGCCGGCGAGACTGATGATCTGTGGGGGTTGGTATTGGGACTCATCGGTGATCGTGTAGGTCCCTGCCGCAATTAAAGATTAGGGTAGTTTTTAGTCACGGCTGGCGATAATAAGATGGGCTGCGTGGAGCGAGCCTGAGCTAGTTGCAGCCCTTTGTCTTAACATTTCTGGCTCGGGTATTTCGATCCAAGCTCAATTGCGAGTTTGAAAGGCGCAGGAACGAGAAAGCCGAATCGGTGGGGTTCTGGGAGGATTGAATGCCGAGGAATCGCTAAACCACTCTTATGTAGTTCTACCTGTGCCCAAGTCACGGACACGTTGATGACCCGAAGAAGCGCTGTTGAGGGCAAGTTGTCAGAAACGTGGAGAGCAGATGAACGAGCAGAGATGAAGTACTCCGGGCGATGGCGCGGGCCAAGAGGGGATCCGCTCCATATACGAAATAAGCTTGCTGCTTTTGTTGACCCTCGCGCGAACCAGGGAGCGTCATGGGTCTGTCAAAATATGCAGAGTTCCTTTAAGAAATCCGAAGATTAGGCTCCAAGGCAATTAGTATTGTGCACGAAGGCTTTTCAGAATACCCTGCCCTTGTAGTTGCGTGTTGCTCTTCCAGAGTTCCTGTCTCAAAGTCCATCGATATGCGACAGGCCAATTGTAGGCCCTCGAAACGGGCTGCTGCTTTAGAGTGCTTGTGAATTATTTTAGCCCCGTCTTAGTGGCCCGTAGACATTTGTGGGTTGCGAGATGCGGTTTAGCGCGCCCGTTTCCAGCTCGGTGGCCGCTCGCTCAGGACGATTGACTTTCGGGAGATTTACCCAGGTGCAGCCCGAAAAGTTAAAATCTTACCTGGATACGGAGTACCGAGACGCCATGTCTGTAGATACAGGCGACTCGCGTTATAAGAATCGCGTATAGTAAGAATAATCGCGCTATAAGAATATGCCACCCTGGCTAAAAAATTTTCACATAGTAATAAGAATACTCACACCACTTGGAATATTCTTCACCTTCCCCCAGCCAAATTCTGATAACAAGCTGCAAATATATATGGTACATTATAGTAATAGCATGTTGTAAAAAAGTCAAAAAAAATATTTATAAACTGCAAATAGAGATTCTACAGTGATGCTTAAAAGAAAGAGCTTTAAATTTATACCTGTGAGATCCATAAAGTAAATAGCAGTAAACTAGTAAGTTATAAGGTATTGCAAAAATAGTAGTTCTTTAAAAAGTTAATTATAAACATAGTATAAATTATAATCTATATTATATGAATATTATTTTATCTTACTTAACTACAACAGTTCTTCTCTTTTTGCATTCAAGCCTTCAAAGCATTGCAATAACTTTTGCAGCTATAACTTTGTTCTCTGTAATATTTATAGATATTCTGTTAACTGTCAAAACTTATCTTAAAGTCAAACCTTTCAGATTGCTAAAACAGTGTGAATAATGTTAGGCCAAATGCCGAACACAGTTACAGCAATATCGTAAGGCTCTTAAGGTCAGGGTAATGGAGATATAATACTTTACATTACTTTATACAATGGAATAGAATTCTAATAATAAAACAAATTATAGAATTAGTCATTACTTTTCCTAAAAGCAACCTCCTATACATATATTATAGAAAGAAGATTATGTATCCCTTGGCATGCTAGCTGCATACAGCATGACAGTATGTTGCTGCCAAGTCACAATCATAGCCTTTTGGAACTTTATATTACACTGACAACTTAAGCCTTCATCATAATAATACTAGAAATAGATATATCTATAAGAATTATAAGCTTACTACAAACAAATAACTATAGTATATTAATAGGAAATAAGATATTCTTGAAATTTACTACAAATGTAATTCTGCTCTTGAAAATTAATAAGATATATAGTGTAACTTAGTATAAAGACTTTTACTAGTCTATTGTTAGCAGATTTAACATGATATCAATGTACTTATTGATAATTTTTATTAAGTTTAAATATTACATAGTTTATAATATAAGATAAATTATAAAAGTAAGTGCAATAATAATGAATAGTAATCATAATCTTGATCTAAATAACTAGAAGTAGATAAATAATTAAAAGACTGTAATAAATGTCCTAATAAGAATTAACTAACTTAATACTGTCTAAAATAATATATTTAAATTAAGCTTAAGGAAATATATACTGTACCTAGAATTTATAGAGTATAGCACTAATATATCCTGCTGTAGATTTACTAAGCTCTCTAATAAATGAAATAGCTCTATTAAATATATACTCATTTCAAGTATATGCTTCTAAATATTGTTAGCAAAATATTAGTAGCAATGTAAATAGTCAGTATTAGGTAAAATATCTAGAATTATTATTTAATAACTTTTCTCTTGATCATTGGTAAAGATAATACTCTTATCATCTATTTCATAAAATTATAGTTTCATATAATTGAGAAACTAAATCTAGTTGTTACTATTTTTAATTAAGACAACTACTTAAGTCAAGAGTAAAATTTATTATTTTCATCTAAAATAAAATGTTACAATTGACTGCAACATAGACTAGCCAGCTGTTATTGGCCAAGCCTTCAGTTATTATGGGCAATTGCTATCAGTAAGTTACAACAAATAGGCTAGGCAGCAATCACCATTAGAGTCTATAAGACTCCTAGAGGAAGGTGAGGGAAAAACCTTATTGGTCAATAACCTTATTATTATGTATATACATTAACTATTACTATTATACCTATTATCTATCGACTGGACTAGCCAGCAGCCAGTGCTAGCTAGACTTACATTTCACTAGTTCCACTGATGAACCCTTGATCTTGATCACCTATGGCACCTGCCCATGTTAGACTGCTATCTAGCGGCCGGCAGCCGTCATATATAAGCAATAAGAAAAGTTATTCAATATTGAAACTTAGTTTAATATTTATCTAATACAATAATTAGTTTATAAGCTTTAAATGCAGTCTATATTACTTTAAAAATAATAACAATACAATAAAATTATCTATTTCAAGTCTTTACTACTATGTAATTTTGATTATCATACTTGTTCAAAACAAATAAAAGAGTAAGAAGTTTTTTAAAACATTTTCTCTTATCTCCCTTTAATTTTTCTCCTAAAGCTTCATAGATATATTAGGCCTACTAATAGTTAACTTCTGTATTACCATAATAAATATACTTAATACTTTAAATTTATACTAATAGAACTGCATAATTGTCTACTATAGCTATTTAATAACAAGTGAAAAGAAAAGAAACTAAATAAGTATGATGAAAGTTCTTATGAATAATAGAATTGTAGGTATAAGAAATATAACATGTAATACAGATTTTAGAGCCCTTTAAAACTATAGTATAGATTATAAACTTGTAAAAAACTATTTTACATATAATAAGATAATGAGTACAATTAAAATATAATGTAACAAAAGGATTTTCTTTATTAACAACAAATGTATATATAGTACTATAAGTAT
>JAJDMX020000408.1:0-32727 GCA_022345685.2 Nothomitra cinnamomea | reverse complement strand
TATGCAGTGGTAAATGGCTGTAAATAATGGTATTTTGGTAAGATGTGGTGGTACCCGAGTAAATAGTTTCAAAAATCATGGCAGTTCGGTAAATAACCCTAGAATTTAATGTGCCCTCAAGAGTTACAGTGCGTACCTGCAACATCTCCTCTTGAGAGCTGTGACTAGTCACAGACAAAGACTGGCTACTTAGTGATGGTCAGACGAAGCCCTCCTAACTCGGCTCTCTTTACGTCGGATCGCAGATCCAGCTAAAAACGTCATTGAGACAATCAAGAATTATTTAAAGAAACACTTCATCGCGTTGGCTGGTTTTCTACATTTGGAAGACGAGGACACAACGCTTTTACCATTACATGAAACCGAGAAGACATGGGCTCATAGCGCTGTCGCCAGTAGTTTTATACTTCGACGGCTGTTCATAGATAAGGCAAGTCTAGTAAAAGTTGGCCCTTTTCTTCTCCGATATGCGTCAGTCGGGCTTACTATTTTCTCAGGCAAGAACAGCTAATATCCTCTTCTACAACGAACATCGCCTTCGCAAAGTGGATCGCTTTCTCGTTGCCGTGTGCTTCTGTGTACTTCTGCTACGCCCGATCGTATTGCTGTCATACTCGAAGAGCAAGACAACGAAGCTTGGGATCGTTTCTGGATTTGTTTTCGGATGTTCACTTCTCAACGCCACTATCATCAATGCGAAGAACTGGGAGATTTTAGCCATCACCGCCGGGTAAGTTGTGCTACTCTGCTTCAATCTTCATCCACGTTCTCGAAGGTCTGTTCGGTTTTCACACATGGTCTGACTCTGCTAGATACACTGCTATCTTGGTTGTTTTTCTTAGCGACAATACAGGAGCTTGACATGACTGAGGGCTTGGCAGGAGCGCTTTCGATCCGAAAATATTCAATCTTGGGTTAATTACAGACGTAGCACGATTTCTGATCTATATTACTTGGATACCACAAAGGCATTATCCAATTACCACACATCCGGGCTCGTTGTATCTACACCGCTCTTTCGAGCATATAGACCCCACGAAATCTCTTCTGCGCCCGTTCCCATTTGTCTTCAATAACGATTGCAATGTCTATCTTGCAGTCCATTCCCGCTGAGCTTAGCTCAGACTTTGATACGTTGAATGATGCTCGCAATGCCATTCGGACCTTCGTCGTTGACAGAGGAGAGTCTTTCGTTGTGTTCCATTCTGATCGCACTTGTTATCTAGTCACATGTAAAGACGCTTTCTACAAGTTTGCAACCCGTACTGCTGTTCTAAAAGGCTCTATATTTCGTGTCACGCGTTATGTTCCTCATATTTGTAGTCCTATTACTCATAAGAACTTTCGTCATGCCCATTCAGTCGCATTTCTTTCCGAGTGCTATTAGCCAGCTGGGTAGACAACCGTGAAGTCCTGCCAGTGCAGATTCGAAGCGTCGAGTGCATCAATCATGGCAATGCAGGGGTTAACTACCAAAAAGCATAGCGCACCTGTGAGGCCCTGAGACAAGAGCTGGAGGGGGACGAAGGAGAATGCTTTAAAAAGCTTCCGGCGCTTTTGTTTGCTCTAGATGAGCATGATAATCGCAACTGTGTGGCGGTGGAAACACGAGACGGGCAGTTTTACCGTATTGTTACCATTCCTGGAGCGACACAAACGGCATTCGAAGCATGTCGGCCACTAATCGCTTTAGACGGATTTCATACGAAGCCCCGATTTTGCATGATGCTCCTTGTTGCTTGCGCATTAGATGGAAACAACGAAATCTTGCCCTTAGCTTGGGCCGTTGTACCAATTGAAGATAGTGACAACTGGGCTTAGTTTCTCGGTCATATGAAATCATAGTTTCATGGAATGGATAGTGAGGGCGTGGTCTCTATCAGTGACCGGGACAAAGACCTCTAAACTGCAGTCCCAGATATTTTTCCTAATACTGACCATTCGCATTGCTATTGATATCTCGCAGACAATGTCCAGAAGCATTTCGGACTTCAGGCACGAAATGCATTCTGGAAGGCTGCATATGCTTGGGATGAGCATGCATTTGATGAGGCTATAGCCTCTATTAAAGAGCTTATTGAACCTGTGGCTGAATATATCAACATCATACCTTATGAATCCTGGACGCAGTATGTGTTTCCAAGTGCCCGGTTCGGCCATATTACCTCCAACATCGCAGAGTCAACTAACTCTTTTTGGGACACCTGTCGCAGCCTTCCAATCATTCGTCTACTGCTAGTTATTTAGGCTAAGGTCATGGCAACTGTTTATGATCGTTGTGACCGCCCACATCGTTCACCTCGCATTGCCGACTATACAATGTCCGAGCTTAATAAGAATTATCAATAAGCGCACCGATACCACGCTGAATCTGCGAATAACGGCCTTGCACAGGCCTTTATGCCTAATGGCACTACTCACATTGTCAATTTTCGTGACCAGAATTGCTCCTGCGGCGAATTTCAAGAGCATCTTCTTCCCTGCCGCCATGCGATAGCCGTTTGTTTGCAACAAGCTCATGACCCTTATGAGCATGTCAACTACTGGTATTCGATTAACTACTGTCGTGCCACCTACTCAATGTATGTGCAATCTTGCGTGAGGAGGGTGTAGTTGCTGAATACAGTGACTGCGAGGCGCCCATCCTTACCAAGCAGTGCGGACGTCCGAAAAACGCCGGTACCGTCGCGACGAGGGTCCAAACCGCAGGCAGATTATTTGTGGGCATTGCGGGGAACAAGGCCATAACCGCAGGAGTTGTCGCAATGCTTTGGAAGCTTGAGTACGGAAGGGGAAGAATCGTGGTAGTTGGGTAAGATGGGGTGGTAGTGGAGTAATACAGGTCAAAACTCGTGCTACGTCTGTAATTAACCCTAGATTTAATTAGGCCAGTAACTAATGATAGAAAATTTAGGTCTGCGGAGCGTGTCTTCCTATCGGGGGAAGGCCGGCTGGGAAAGCGGGATGAGAACAGCGCGTGTCGGCAGAAGATCTAGGCATCCTGCATGGGCTTGTAGGGTATGCTGATATTCGCGATATATATCTATCGGAACTTAGGACGTAGTCAGTGAATGGATGATCGGCTAGGGTCGGGTTGGGAGTACCAGAGAGGGAAATACATGTACAGGCAAAATTCCTTTTTGACTGGCGGCAGTGCCTGCGAAGCTTGGTGAGAAGCCAGTAAGTTTCTAGGTGATGCCGCACGCGGGGAGGGTCTGGGGGAAGACATTGATGGGAGAGAGATTGTTGGATAACTCAACGTAGAGCCTACTAAATTGCAACTTATTTAGAAACTGCTTATTTGCTTCAGTTGATCTGGGCGGAGAATTCATGACTCTAGATCAAAGACTCGACTTCGCCCTAAAACTAAGAAAGCGGAGCCATGAAAGTTTCACCTCTACACTCGACTCGACGGTACAAGCTCCACCCTAACCTCTTGAGCCGATAGCCAAAGCACCTTCGCGGCCTTTATCCATACATGTCCATATCCTCTATATCCCACTCTCCTTCTTGTCCCCAAAGACTTCCGCACTCTCGATCGTCACTACTCCAGACTTTGCCTAGGTGCCTCCCCATCATTATGGGCAACACAAATCCGCGCACAAAGCCTCTACCCGGGCCCAAGTCGGGCGTCAGGTGGGTGAGTGCCTGTGGGGTGTTTCATTCCGGGTATCTCGACGACGCAGTGCTGATACCGAATCTAATGAACGTTCTCCTGATTATCCCTGGGGTGTGGAATTCGCAGCTAAGCATTGCTTGAGTTAAGGAGGGAAAGTAGGGCTCGGTGTCTGATGGCTTTGCGAGAAATGAGTAGATCTTCGCATTGCAAAAACTGAAGAGTAAACCGGAACTGGTACGTAATTACGGATCGAGCGGCTTAGTTTCGATCCTAACTATCTTAGAGTCAGATGTGCAATGATCGGATAGAACGACCTGTCAATCCTGGGTCCTTTGAAGATATGAAAAGAGCTGGAGCTCTTGGAGTTGAGGAGCTTTGTTGTTTCCTGCTCCAGCCGTACCGGGGCAACTCCATTTCCTAGCCACGACGCATTTACCGTCCGTTTTTAAGCAACGAAGGTAATAGCTATCGGAAATTAGCCGCGGGAAAGCAAAACTAAACTCTGCGGAGTTTTGGCTTACATGAGACCATATTCCTAGCCTATACCCTCATTTAATGCCTGTCAGCTAGGGAAACAGTCTAATACGTATTCCGAAGTAAACTTCGTCTATTCCACTGGCTCTGCACAAAGAGCCGGCCAGTGTCGAGTAGGTAAGCTAATCGACAGATGTCGAAGCTTCCATTGTCGTGACTACTGTCGATGGGGGAAGAAGCTTTCAGAACGTCAAGCGCCGTGAAAATTTCCAACTCGGACAAATCGGATCCGCCGATCAAGGATTGCAGTATGACGATAAATCCGAACGAAGGCACCCAGAAGCCGTTGCTCCAACTGCGCAATCCCTCTGTCTATCGTCCTCTGCGCACTCTCAAACAACGCTTTTTCGTCCGCCTTTATCTTCTCCATCCTCAGCTGCCCTTCATCTTCACTCGTCGGCTTGGTAGGATAATTGGTCGGCCATCACTCGCGAGCAACTCCCGCCGCATTGTCTGTTGGAGTTGTTGGGGTGGCGATCCCTCGCCACCTCAGCCCCTGAGTCATAGTGGCGATGTGGTGGCGAACCCACTCAACATAGTGGCGAGGCCACACAACCAGAATTGCCACATGTAGTATATAGAGGCCAGCGATGGCCATAGTCTAGAATATACAAGAAAGCATCTCCTAGCGATCCTTTTTACAACATTGTCTACACTAGATCCTCTAGAGGCGCTGCATCTTATCCAAGCCTCAGTAACCCCAACAGCGCATCTAACCGGTCCTCGATGCCCTCCCTCTTGATCGGTCCAATATCCTGGAACGCACCTTTCAGCCACTTCGCAAGCGGATCACACAGGTGTCCTTCGTGATGTCCTCGCACACGACTCCGAAGAACTCCTTGACGATCTCTACACGATGCCGGCGGTCGGAGTCACCGGGCGGTGGGATACACCCCTGGTCGTGCGCGCCGTACGTGCGGCCCCTAGTGAGGGTGTAGAGGAAGGATTTGACGTTCGCATTGATGGAGTTGTGCGCTGCAGGCGTAGTTTCGATGGCTGTGTACAACGGGGGTCAATAAGTATTCGTACAGTGAAGCGAGATGGTCGAATTTCCATTTTGCGGCTGTATACGAGGTAGTATTGGCAATAAATTGGCAATACAGACTTAAAGAGACGTCAATACGAGTTCAAATTTCGTAGGAGATTATCGCTCGTATAGAAATAAAGATAAATAGACTTGGAAATACACTGAAAACTGGAAGATACTCATGGTCAAAGTAAAGGAGTATTCAGCAAGTACTCGTGCTATTATCCTCCAACTTCGTCACGACGGACATAGTTACAGAGCTATCTCTACTCAAACCAAAATTCCGAGGTCTACCATACAATATATTTGTAAAAGGGGACTTGCTCCAAATAGTCTTTTCACTCCTCGACCATCCAAACGAAACGGTCGACCTTTAAAATTTGGTGTGCACACTCAACGTCGTCTAGTAAACCTCTGCCTTGCCAATCGGAAATCGATTATCAATGATACTGCAAAAGATGTTCCATTACTCCAGTTATCCAAAAACACCATCAAAAAATACATGGCCAACACAGGATATCAAAAACGGCGTGCTTGCAAAAAACCCTTTCTTACTGCTAAACATCAAAAAATCCGTCTTGCCTGGGCCAAAGAACATCAATACTGGACACTAAATCAATAGAAATGCGTTATCTGGACTGATGAATGTTCTTTCGAAGTTAGTCACAATAGTAGTACAACTTGAGTCTAGCGCAAAGAAGATGAAGCTTTTTTAAATAAGTGTATACAGCCTACGTTCAAAAGCGACCGAACTTCTATTATGTTCTGGGGCGCAATTGGATACAACATGCGAGGACCTTTTGCACTTTTGGATAATGGTCGCATGACTGGAGTTAAGTATCGGGATGAAGTACTAGCTAAGCACCTTCGTCAATTCCACAATCTTTTTCGCCTTCGTCACTGTGGTGGCCTCGCACCACTGATTGTGGAAGATAGAGCACCTTGTCACACAGCAAAGGTTGCACGAGCATACCTTAAAGAACACAAAATACAGTGCATGGAATGGCCAGCAAATAGTCCAGACCTTAACTGCATCGAAAACATATGGCCCAAGATGGAACGTCGTGTTGCCAGAGCAGCCCGAATCAAGAGCCATGTTGAGATGCTTCAGTTTTTACCTTTTCTTTGGGGGGAGATTGTTGCGCAAGATTTTAATAAATTTATCGAAAGCATGCCAAAGCGATGCGCAGCAGTCATCGCAGCGAAAGGAGGCCATATTCGTTGGTAAATTCATTGTTGTACATAGCTGATTGTAATAATAATCACCCTTCGCGGCTTTCGCTTCACTGTACGAATACTTATTGACCCCCGTTGTACATCGTAGGGAAGGGTATCTGCCCAGTGGGCGCTAGTTGAGCCAACTGAAGGAGAGTTGAGTCAACGTTCAAAGTCGATGAGGAGCCGCCGAGGTCCCTACCAAATGCCCCAGCCTCGGTTTACCAACTGACCTTCCAACCTGTCTTCACCATTATCAGTACCGTGCAGCCGCTTCTGCGCCCGATCACACATTTCCTTCATTCGCCCCCCAACCCAATACAGATACCCACGATCTTCTCAAACACTATCCCCTCCCCTCAGCCACCCGAAAGACATATGAACGAATCTATAAAATTCTCAACATCAACTACACGAAGCGATCGACGGACTCGTGGGTGCCCAGTTGGAGCCGGCCGATTCGAAGGAAAGCCGTCGAAACATGGGTCATCGATTTCGCTAATTACCGAGTAATTTCAACCAATCAGCCGCCCTAGATTCTCGGGCACCTTCAAGTGGAACGGGTCGAGGATACGCCGCCGGATATAAGTACGACGGCCTAATCGATAGATCCACTTGAGTCGAAGATCGAAGAGGGGCTTATAAAAACAAGCCATGGTTGGGGCGAATACCTGTGCGTACAACAGGCATGAGAGGAAACGAAGGAAGAGGTAGAACAATCGGAAAAGGAGAACAAAGACAATGACGCGAGTATTGAAACAAGCGCTTCTTCAGTTACAGTGGCTAGCGAGAGCCAGGCACCTGCTGGTCTCTACTTCCTGCTGCAGTACTTGTGATATATTACTTTGCGGTATAGTACCCAAGCCACTGCCTTTGTAGAAGACTTTGCTTAATAATTACACCTATCAAGCCACAGCTACAGCCAACCTTCTGTCGTCATCACAAGGTCAGTGCCAGAGCGGGTCGGCTCTCCTCCCTGCTAGCGGTGGCAAGATTATGTACTACCGAAGTACCTGTTACAGTTGTATCCTGCTTATGAATAAGCTTCTAGAAAATACCTCCACTCACCCGGAAAAGGGTGCCTAAAAGTGCCGTATGCTCGAACTAACTTAGACTAGTTGCGTAGATTTTGCTTTTGTAGAAGACCTTAACGTAAAGCGACTATAATGCTACTGTAAAGCTAATACTTTACGCTGCTCTACAGGGAAGTTATACCAGCGAACTATTCTTCGTTACTTAATGTCATGGACCTTCCATAGTCAGACTAGCACCTTGGCGCTGAGGCCTTATGCCTCGGCCTGAGGCCTCTCGTAGCCTTAGACTTCATGCAATTCATCCATCACCTTTCATGCTTCGCCCTTGCATCTCGCAACACTTAACCTGTTTTCCTATAGAAAGTTATTAGAACACTCTAAGTCTAGAACTTGTCTTACTGCACCTCTTTGCAAAGAGTTATATATATATCTACCCCGACAGCTCGACAGCGACTGGCAGCATCCTCTCTGTGTCGAGCTCCTGCCTCTCTGGGTAATGCCGGCGAAAGGCTTCATTCTGAGTCTTCAATTCTTTGGCTGGGGTCAATCCTAGCTCTGAGACTGGCTGGCCGTCTAGATGTGACACCGGGGCCTTCGTGTTTGGGGTTTGGCCAAGATGTTTTTTCCTATACCGTAACCAAAGGATCACACCTCCGACGGCGAGAATAAGGACTACAAGCGCTCCGATACAGATGCCCGCTATTCCGCCCGGTGACAAGCGGCTGCTATTTCCGCTATTACCGCTGGAGCTGCTTCTGCCTGGCGCAGTTGTCTCGCCAGTTGTTGTTGTCGTTCTGCTAGAATTTGCCGATGATTGAACTGAAGAGGAATAGGAAGCGGAAGACGCCAGCGGATCTGCTGGGAGGAGGGACAGATCGGATTGCTGCCAGCGGATCTCTATTGCACGAACTCCGGTATTGTATTTGCTTATTGGTGGGGTCGGAGAAGCCACATTAGGGTGGTCGGGTGCGCAGGTAAAGCCGCTATAACCAAAGATGAGAAGTCAATAATAAAATCCCGTCCCCATGGATGTGTGAGCTCTCATAAGATTAGAAACTCACCTTGGGACGCATAGGTATACACTTTCGCCAGGCTTTGTCGTGAGGCCGAAAAAATTGAGGTCGTAGATATCTGTTGTTGCTTGACACCCAACCGAATAGTGATACGGACAAAATCCCGGGGAATAGAATCCTCCATCATTGCATACATGTGAGAAGAATGGTGGTGCACAGGTTGTAGAGGTTGTGATGTAGTCGTCTATGAATACCGCATCGCATCCCGGAGGCGGCGAAAAGACAGTGGTTAGAGGAACAACGTATGCATATTCGTATAAGGTTACATCACCCCCATTTCTTGTGAGAATATCAGTTATGGTGAAAGTTCTTGCTGTCATCTCCAGTTGCTCGTCGCGATAGTCGTTGCAAGGAAAACTGTTGAGGGAAATTTGGAGGGTGATGTCAGGGATTGATCAGGTGCTCGCATTCTATTTGGCATCTTTCAACTAGCCACCTCATCTCTAATCATTAAAGCCTAGCTCTTGATTGAACGCCACCGCTGCAATGGCGCATTGGGGGCTATCGTCGCTCCACCGACTTTGACAAGCGAATACGACACCATCGATCCCGTCTCGCCAATCATAGATCGCCACTGCTGGATGCTAGTTGTCGTTCAGCCATCCCATTGAATGTTGACTTCAGCGTGGCGCTGCACCTGAGCGAAAGAGGTTCCTATCGGAATATGCCGATTCTGTAGTTACATGTATAACCACTCATTTCCACCTTCGTAAGCCGTATATAACCACGTGGACCCCCAGGCATCTGGCTTCGTTCAGCTCACAGTCAAACAACTTCCACCTATTGACACTCGGATGTCGGCGATCGCGATACTTAGCTTAGTAATCTTCCACGGCGAACGCATTCTCTGATCCTTCACGTAATTGTTCTCGTCCCAATATTTTAAGCTTTAGCCACCAGAATGACTTCTACAATAACCCACTCTCCAGTCTCCTCGTTCGGCCAGCTTACCACCATCTTCACGCCGCCCGCAACTTGCTTGGAAAATTACTATGGTGGTGGATTGTCGATATTGCAGGCAGAGCTGGGTAATGACCAGTTTCATGGGTTATGGCACACCGAGTGTTTCCCTCCAAACCACAACCCCGATAGATCGATCGATCCGATAGGCTGGTATTCACCTGGCATCTGCCCATCGGGCTATTCTGCAGCACTGGTTTCTACCACGACAGACACGGCGCTGGAATCAGAATACAGCTCTTACGGTTTCAGCACCTCGTCCATCGCTGATGAAACGACCGTGTGGTGCTGTCCCGCGTAAGCCTCTGCCTTGTTGCGAATAACATTTAAGGGGTTGACATTCGTATAGAGGATACAGCATGCCTTGGCCGCAGACTATTGCTTGTTCATCATTGGCCGAAGACATAGTTGTTACGAGTTGTTCTAACAACAGCTATACGAGAACAACGACGCGAAACCCGTCACTAGGATCTGTAACTTTTTGGACATGCGAAAGCGACAAAACAGTTTCGACTTCGGCGTCGGTTCTACCGGCTTACGCAGATCCAATCTATGTGAAATACAGACCATCTGACCTTTCAGAACTGCAGAAGGTCAACCCAACCTGGGGTGAATGGGCAAACGTGAAAGCTACAGGCACAGGCGCGACATCGTTTTCAAGCGCCCATACGGGCACGAGCACAGCATCGTCCTCAGGCGCCCGGACAGGCTCAACGGCTCCTGTCTCATCTAGCGGGCTGTCGCAAGGCGCGAAGATTGCGATAGGCATAACTATTCCTATCGTATTTATCGCCTTTGTCTTGGGTGGCTATGCTGCGATGAGATGGCATCGGAAGAGAAAACGCCCTGGGCCAGCTCCAGAGCCGAGCCTGGGAGTGGAAAAGCCGGAGCTGGATGGCTGGGGAGTACCAGGTTCGGCGGAAGAAAGAAAGGAGTTCGACACGCGGGAGAACGTGATGGCACCGGCCCATGTTTCCGAACTCCATGGCGAGCCGCACCAACCACGACCAATTGAGATGGATGAACTATATTCCAACCTTGTTTCTGAGTTAGACGGAGCGAGATAGGATTGGATTGTCTATATACGTGAGCAGTATGGATATTATTGAAGTCCCTGTTGCAGTGAATGCATATCTAGAATAACACCCAGAAGAATGACTCAAGATAGTCCAGACCTCAATGCGGTGACCTACCCAGGGCCACATATTCATGCTTAAGGATTTGCCATGGTCAGGTCCTAAGAGATGCGGTCGAAGTTTCGGGGGAGGGCAACCAATCCGCTCCGGTCCTGCCATTGTAGATGGAGACGGCGTGGGAGGGAGCGAGGTCTCTTATGACTCTGGTCCTCACCCCTTTCTAGTCTTGCGGGTCAGCTGAGGTATTCGGATCGCCATTGCCCGCGCCCTTTGCGCCAACCTGAGTGGCCTTGAGCCACTTGCGCCCCACCGCGGTCGCAGTGAAAGAGAAGGTGCTAGCGGAAGAGCATCCTTCCGACTAGCGTCGCAGCACGAGCTCGCAAGAGCATACCGAGCAGACGGACGGGTGCAGAAGGCGGTGGAGCTGCTGGAGTATGTTGTAGCCATAAAAGCGATAGTACTCTGAGAAGACCATCCTTCGCGGCTGGTATCGCAAGAGATGCTCGCAGACTGGTATGCGCAACTGTCGGTCAATCCAGACTCGACATAATTCACTTTCCCTTTATAGAATTAGATATAGTTAGTTAGGTGTAACTGCAGTACAGCGTAATAAGCATGTTTTTTATTATTAATGTCGCTTTGTGTTAACATCTCCCGTAAAAACAAATGCTATGTCATTAGTCTAATCTTATTATTAAATTAGAAGTATAAGCCTCTAGTTTAAGCATATAGTACTTTTAGCTACCCTTTTGCTAATATGTAGTAGTATGTTCTAGAAGCTTATTTGTAAGTAGGATATAGCTGTAACAGGTACTTCGATGGTACATGATCTTGCTACCGCTAGCAGGGAGTACGGCCAACCCGCTCTGGTACTGACCTTGTAATGACGACAGAAGGTTGGCTGTAGTTGTGGCTTGATAGGTGTAATTATTAAGCAAGGTCTTCTACAAAGGCAGTGGCTTGGGTACTATACCGCAAAGTAATATATCACAAGTATTGCAGCAGGAAGTAGAGACTAGCAGGTACATACCTGGCTCTCAGAACTCTGTATGTGCTTGACTGAGTTCGGTAATGCTATTGGTAAGGGCCAGGGTCAAGAAGTGGGGCCGACTTTTTAAAAGAGTGTGTTTGGGCGGAAGCTGATTTCGCTAGCCACTGTATCCTCCACGTGGAATTTTTCCCAATACTACGGTCTCTCCCCAAAATCTGGGATGAGGCCTTGTGGCCTCGGTATCTAGATTAAATACAGCCGGCCACCAAATCTGAACTCTGCCAAAATACTCCTCGAGCACCCCGCCTGCTTTCGGTCCAAGAGGTCTGTTGATGGCCTGAGAGCGCTCCGCCAGCCGAGACATCACAGTTGCTATTGTCATTTTATTATCTCACTAAGAGAGCTCACATCACAGGTAAGCACCATAACTCGAACTCCATCTATCAACACAACTAATATAATGCAGCTATGCTGTCGCGAACTCCCTCCCTTCCGCAGTATTCCCTGTCTCACGCCTCTAGCATCTCCTCTACCACTTATGTCGGAAACAGCCCATCTCGTACTAAACGCCTTTCCTAAGCAATTTTCAACAGCGCTGGTGTGGCAGAGGAGCGAGCGGCAGAACTAACACCTAGAGACCAAGGATGGGACCGAAGATATTGACACAACATCACACGCGCCAAATTTCAAGCCGTCTTCTTCCCGATATGCATTCACATCGTTAACGATAATAATACCTAAGGTGCATGCGGTTGTATGGAGGACTGTGCTTCCAAAGGAATATGATTTTCGCATGTGGAACACGAACATCGACGAGTCTATTGGCCTGCGGAGGCACTGCGGAGAAATCTCCATCGGCAAACTACCCACTTACCTCCGTAACTGTTAACTGCACGATGTACACACTATCCCCGTAACCGAATTATACCAGAATTGGGATAAGCCTTGCCTAGCTCACTGGATCTTCCAGCTCCTGCCTCCCCTCTAGACCAGACATCCGCATCTGTCAGAGAGGGCCATTCCGGTCGGCTCTCATCTGCGAATATCTCGGCCCTCAGGTGCCTACCAGAAACTAGCCATTTCCTGGTCAGATCCTTGTTCATATTACCCTTCCTCTATCACACACGAAAATCGAGGTTGCGGCCTATGCCCCTATCTTCCCTTGCGCGCTACAGGCCATGCAGACCGGGAATCCGCCCTTCAGCATCTCGGCTTTCTCGAACATCTTGTACGCTTCGAACCTTCCGCGTGTATTCTATTCCTTGAGCGGATTGGGCGGACCCTGCAGCGTCTTCAAATTCAACAACGGCCAGGGAACTTGTGAACGCGATCATCTTTGCACTCAAGCGAGCACCCCGACTTTCCCATTAGCCGACCCAGGGAATCAAAACACGTGCACACCCTCTACTCGATTCAAACGGCAGAATCTAAATCGGTCACAGGTCGCCGAGGTCTAAACGCATGCTCTCTATTCTTCTCCGCGCGCAAATAAATCTCCTGTCATGTCGATATTTGCAACCCCTCTTTCCCAAAGCTAGGTAAGCCATTCGCGTCTCCTTTACCTACTTGATTCAAGTCACGGAATCAAAATCTAACTTCCTATGGTTCCGATCTGACCATCAGCGCGTAGATATCCATTATGTCACATCCAGCCATTTTAAATCTCTCGCTCCGCCCCTCGTCGACGTCCTACTCGCCGAAAAAAGCACCACGAAACACTGCGCTCTCTCCTCTCGCAAAGTGCTCGATTTTCCCCCTTCCGCCCCCCACTTCCCCAAATTGTCTCCTCCTCACAAATAACTCTAAGTTCAACTTCCCCATTCCCGATTCCACATCGCTTCTTCTCAAAACGCTCGGCCCAACGTGCCCTCCGTACGTACATACAAGCAATTTTTAATAAACCCAAGTCGTCATATCCTTGCCCCGTGTGGCCATCCGTCGTTCAACCCGGAAGAAGACCACACTCTTACTTGGAGCCTTCAGATCCAAGCCTCACGCCGCGACCCTCATACCATCCCAGCATTTCCCTTCCTACACCACATGCCACCCAAAAATGTTCCCTCTACTTGACTTCGTTAATAACGTGGTCGCAGTGTTGCACTGGAATTCACACCACTACTGTGAAAATATTTGAGATGACTATCTCTGTGAGGGATATTTATAGCGTCGCCTGACGTTGCAAAGCTGCAACCCAGCGCGCCCCACAATAAGAATTTGCAAGGCACGCGCAGCAGTTGATGCTCCCAATAAATCCAAAACGCTCTTAAGTTTTCAACGCGCACGAGGATTCACAAAGCTATCCCGGCATAACACCCAAGCCCTCCGCTACCTACCTTAACAACCTTATATACCTACCTCTCGATTTGTGGTCCTGCTGGATTGAAGAAGGTTCTACTCTCACAAGGACGCCCACCCCTCTTAAACCCATCCTACAACCCCATTTCAACCCCTATTCGCGTGATCCCTCTGCTAAGAACATAATAGATCTTTGATGAGCTTTCGTTTCTATACTGGCTAGATGGAACTGGTGAAAATTCGAAACGAATGCTATACTTCTTGACCCCATTGTTCCGTTCCTACCTTTTCGGGTGGCAGTGTACCTCGCACTCTACGCAATCAAGCCACCAATGAACAGTCCAAATAGCCATGTGGTCTACAACGAAGTGCGATGTTAATTAATTCAAAAGAAACTGTAGGGAGCGCGCAACCATCCTATATGTAACCATGACAACGCAAAACACTCCAGTCGTTCTGCGCGATTTTCCGATAGCGCAAACAGAGCATATGCGATATTCGCCTTAGGCCCCGGAATTGTGCTGTGAAATGCTCTCGTAATCTCCGGCCCAAAAACGGTACGTCGTTCCGAGTATCACTACCGCTTGCAGTGACTTTCGGATATTTCCCTTCTGATGAGTGAATCCTTTTTATGGAGTATGGTTTTTATGTGTCTTACATTACCCTCGGCCCCGCGATGATTCCTATTTTGCCCCGCCACTGGACAGTAGGCCGTACGGTGTATGCAACCAATTAACAACATTTAAAGCCGTTTCCTCTCCTTGGTTCCGTAAACTCAGGGTGGGTTTGGTTACCGTCTCATTTACTCCTGCCAGCCGCGATATCAGAATATGGTTTCCTGTGCGTTCCAATATTCTTTCAACGCGAATACCCTTACGCGCAGCCTCTGGTGGATATATTTAACACTTAGTGGTCTTTTGTACCGAGTAGTGTCCAACAAAGATCGTTCGCTGAAACTGCCCGCTCCGAGGAGCATGTACCCGAGTAAGAGAGCGCGACTACGCCCAAAAAGGAATAGACCCCCGCAACAATCCCCAAATTTCCCCCAAAATTTTTGGCCGAGCAAAAGCGGGATCTTCGGAGGCTAAACCGCTTAGGTATGTGACCTTTTGAATGTTTCGTTTACTTTTACATGGGGTTCCGCTTTAGCGTATACACCAGCTGCCAGGGCAAATAATGCTAGCGCGGATCTCGCTGAACAAACCTTGAAACTCAACAGCTCAACCATAACGCCAAAAAATTATATTTCCGATCGCTGGGGCTGGCTCTCCTCACGGCTCCGAGCGTGCCCCTTTTTTCTTCTAAAAAATTCGGATAAGTTCTCGTTGTGCGGCATTGTGAGGAAAATCCGCGTACTATTACTCACCCTAGCTGCGGTGTGTGATGCGAATATGCTTATGATGCTTAAGCTTATATCAGTTACGTCTGTGCGTTGTGTCCTCATTGAAATTTACTAGGGTGCCCCCGTTCACGCTTTTCACAACACGCGCCTTACAGGAAGCGAGAAAACGTTCGTGCGAGGTATATTGTACTCCCTTCGGAGCTCGGCAGCTCCATGCCTTACTTTGCCGACAAATGGGGGTGAAGTTCCGCTAGACTTCCGGCTATTCCATTGGCTCGATCGGCTCGGGTAGCTTTTCCTGATCGCCCATCATTTCTCCTCGTCGTGTGCCCAGTCTCGTTTGTTGGACTCGGAATTCGCAATTCCTTCCCCGATTAGCCGCAGCGCCACATGGAAGAGGGACAGCTTACAACGCAAGTCGCGCACTTGCCATTGGGTAGTTCACACGCCCCCTGCACCCGCGTTCTAGATTTTTGCAGGAGAACATTATCGGTGATCGATTGTGAGGATGCATGATGCCTTCATATGCTGCTAAAAGATGTGATCACGTTCGCCGCCACGATAGGCCGAGAAAGCATTTCAGAATCATTTTACACAATAGGTGCGACTCCGGCACGAAAAATGCCACATCCATTAGCGCCTAGAATTTGCAAAATTTTCAGTCTTAATTGGAACTGACACTGTCTCGACCCGCCGCCCCATCGGGGGGAAGGTAGTGTTTGTCGTGGGAGGTGGGACTTGAGTTAGTAGAGTTAAGGACGCGGGAGCTGGCTCTGGTGAAGTGTACGATATCACGAAGATACACCGAGAATGTTTATTTGTGTCCGTGAAACAGACGTAGCAACGTGAATGCCATCTCGAGTGTCCATCAAACCACTGTTCTAGGGCCCAGTGAACCAACATGAAGCACTCGAAAAAGATGGATATACGGAGTATCTACTCCACAAAAACGCTCAAGTGCCAGTCCCTGTCCCGTTGCAGTTACTCCCGACTCCACCCCACTCAGATAGACTCACCAACCTCACGAAGAAATTCTCGGCATTAACCAGAACTACCAACACCCTCTCCGTCGCCTTCGGGTTCACTTTTACCGGATCCGCTATCCCAGCCCTCTGTCGAGTAGATGGTACCGTGTGTTCAGTTTGCTTCGTATAGAGAAGACTTCCGTGCACACGCTGCCAGGGGTTTTTCCCTCCCGTTTTGGATTTTGTAAAAGTGCCTTGCTTATTTTGGGTTAGCCCCTTCCTAAGAAATGCGTTTTTTAGATGTTGCCGAAAACTGTGGTTTCGGCCTTCATCCCAGTCCCAAGCAACTATGCTGGCGTTGGGACAATCTGGAGACGGAAAATGCGGCCCCATAACCAAGTACGTCAGCGAACGGCTCCCGAGGGTAAGAGAGAACGTGAGCGTCAAAGTGAACGTCGAGACCGCACACGGACTTGGCTAGGAGCCGGGCAACGTCGTTCTCGCGATGACTTTCTCAGATGACTGCAGAGAAGTTTTCAACAATGGGATAGGGAATCGCAAGTTTTCTCCGGGCGTTTATGGCAGGCGCAGGGGATTTCTCGAGAAGGGTGAAGAACCACCAGGGCCGAATAGGTCAACAGTGCGGGGGGAAAAGTCAAGGATTCGGAGACTCTACGATTGGGATAAGGAGAGCAACAGGTTGATGTGCAATGGGAGAATCTGTATCCCCCCAGATCAAATGTTCGACATCCTTTGCGAAGTGTACGACAGCTCGGGAGCTAAGGATCACAATAGTGTTTGGCAAGCTGTCAACAGCCTCTATCACGGCATCTGTCAACGAGATAAAAGACGATTTGTCAACCTTCATCAAAAATGGGACCAGGCTTGCAATGGCACACAAATAGAGATGAAATTGGACAGGACAGGATATTTTGGGGAAACCATTGGGCCTGAGACGCCTATCAGTGAGCAAGCCGATCAGCAAGTTCTGGCATTCCAGGCCAGGTTGAGAGAGCCGTTATCGAAATCACTACCCGGGACCAGTTTTGATGTTAACCGCCAAACATTCTGCTGCCTTGACAGCATCGCGAAGCCAGCAGAGCCCGGGCATTCCATTCTCCGTCTGTCTGAGGACGAGGCAGTTAAGCAAATGGTGGCTCCAGGAGGACCGAGGCCCCCGATTATCATCTCGAGAGGCTTCAGTCCTGAAAATCTAAAATCAATAAAGGAGTTCTTTAACGGTTGGCCAAGCCTGGAGGAATGTGTTCAGGTGCAGGATCCGAACGGACCCAATGGTCTTGCCGATAGAACCTTCGGAGAGGTCATAGATCATTTCGATGCTGGGCCATGCGAATATCCTTGGAACATCCTAGATCTTGCATACACCTACCGAAACGTGTTCCCAGACATCCTCGACAACAAGAACGTGAATTTGGGACTCCTTGATGAAGTCCGGAAGGAAGTGGCTCCGAGACCAAGTCAAAGGAAGACTGGGCAATGGCAGTCCGGAAACCTGGGAAAAATGTATCAATGGACGAATTTTGAGATATGGTCTTTACTGGCACAGGCCCTATCGACCACATTAGCGCACCAAGATGCCACAGGCCTTTGGACGTTCGTTGTTGTGCATGAGGGAAGGAAGAAATGGAACTACTGCTACGAGATGTTTGCTGACGATTGACAAAGTTTTGGGAAGACACGCGTCAACCTTCATGGAGGAAAGTGGGCATATGTTGTACTGGAGCCTGGAGATATATTTCTTATGCCACCAGGTCTAGTCCATGAGGTTGGCACACTCATAAACTCGCTGTGTATCGGCGGCCACTTCTTCGTTTCCACGAGCGTGCAGGAGTCGCTCCGGGTAATTCTCTTCCAGCTTAAGTATTCGCAGGCAACCAACGACAGGCCCCCATGTGACTTACGGCAATTTCTATGCGCGGTTGAACGTCTAGTTCGGAAAGGGCCCCCGATCAAGTTTGGTGGCGAAGATAAGGTAACCGAAGCATTGAAATTATGCCGAGTAAGTTAAGTTGTCCCTCCTTCTATCACAGCATAAATTGATCTCTCAAAGGCATGTCCAGGGATTTTGGCACCGAAAGGAGCGAAGAAATAATCAAGTCCTATTGACATATAGCCACATGAACGGGCAGAAGGGGCCGGCCGCCGCACCGATCGAGGATGGAGGCAACACAGACAGTGAGAGTTACAAGGTTGACCCACCTTGGTGTCAGCAATTTCTAAACTGTGGTAGACGACAGCCCAGCTGGGGGACGAATTTTATGTCGAGACACATTTAGGACACTACCGCAGAAATGTTCCCGTTTCGCACGACACAACGTGTATCGTATGGATCTAGAGCTACACGGGGATATTAGTGAGGGCTATAGATAGCACAGGAAAAGTACTTTCAATGCGGTATTTCCTACATGTGTGGTGACTGGCAACAACGCTATTTCGGGCAAATCGCATCGCTTGGGCGGAACCCAGCACTTCTTCGTCTCAATACCATCAGAGGGGCACCCCCGTGAGACAATCAGTGGGCCTGATGCACTGTAGTGGGGGCAAGATCACGAGTGCGGGGAGCGTCTTCGTAAGCACATGTATATCTACATACTTGGGTCGACGGCGCCGCCACTATCGATTGGTCATCAGCTCCAGCGACGAAACCATCTCCTTCTAAGAACTACTGCTTTTTGTGGCCCAGCCGAAGAGGCATTTCAAGCCAGCTCCATGGTGATCCATTGAAATAGACGCCACTCTGCCAGAAATCTCTGCAGGCGAACCCATTTCCACTTGGCTCCTAAAGATCCACTCTTCCAACATCAGACTTCCGACCAAGGTGGTAATGGGTGCGATGAGCCTAGCACTTCCCATGGCTGTCTCCTTCAGGTCGTTATCGCCCCCTGGAGTAACTTCGTTCGTGTCTAGGCCTAGCAAAAGACTCGCCGAGCGGCAAAAATACCCACGATCTTTTTTCCACAGTGAACCCAACTCTGTGCAGCCTACCCAGCCAATTTCGCGTGGGGGTTGAATCGAATCTGTGGAAGTTGTTGGGGTGGCGAATCCTCGCCACCTCAGCCCCCGAGTCATAGTGGCGATGTGATGGCGAACCCACTCAACATAGTGGCGAGGCCACACAACCAGAATTGCCACGTGTAGTATATAGAGGCCAGCGATGGCTATAGTCTAGAATACATATTAAGCGTCTCCTAGCGATCCTTTTACAACAAGGAAGCACTGCCATATATCGCTGAGCCCCCTAAGTAAAACTAAGCATTATCTGCTAACTTGGGACAGGGTATATATGAGCTGAGCCTTTTTGCCGAAGGGTCAGACGCCTTGTACGGCGGGGACTTCGGGGGGTAGTGATGGTAATGGTGAACAACTGTTCTATTCCCGCAATTTGAGCACAGGCTTGGTCGTGGAAATTCCCCGGGGAGGATAGGATGTCTCCTATGATAACTAGCGGAACGGCTCCTACCGCACACAAGACAGAAATGGCGGGGACTAGGCTCTTTCCTCAAGTCCAGCCGATTAGACTTTCGGCTCTGTAGAAACCACATTTGCTTGATGCCACTTGACGGAGCCATGTATTATGTCTTATATAATTTTTCCTACGCAAACTTTCAAACCAAATTTCACTTCTCAATCCCCGCGCCACCATCCTGGATCGAGTTGTAAGTCGCGGGTAACGACAGCGATTTACCCTTGAAAACTTGCGTCCGGTAATCTCACAAACGAAATTCTGGAACCGCTCTTGCGAGGTTAGAGATTCATGGGCATCTCCAAACGAGCCTGCGTCTGATAGCATCAGATGGCCCCGAAGATATTGCGAAGCAAATCTGTTTTGCTGGCGTTTGTTTGTTTCACATTGTAACATGAAACGCAATAATAGGAGAACATTTTGGATTTAATGACCGCTATGTGATTCAAAAACCACCACGAGTCCTTTCCAGCTTCTGGCCTCTCCAATTCATCACATGGGAGTCTCAGAAACACCGCGGCCCTGGATTTGGACGTGTCACTTGTGTTCCCAAACGTACAGACTAGGTGTAACTCGGCGTTGCCTAGAGGATAGTCACCTCTTCTGCTCCACTCGAGGTGCGGGGAAGTCTTCTTGTAGTAGTAGTTTCGACTATGGAAATTGGAGTGATTGGTTTTTTTGGAGGGTGGAAGCAAAGCTCGGAGGAACAGGTTTCTGGAGTCAATGCGAGTACCCCAGTAGTTGCATCTGGCGGGGGCGACCTGTGCCAGAAGGTCCCGGGTCGTTGTCAAATTCTCTCGCTTCACTAAAGCTTCGAGAGTTATGACCAACGCTTTCTAGAATATTTCGATAGCCAGATACTACTATATAATTTCCTATTCTCCGGTGCTTTATCAGCCTTTGCAACGCTTCGCTGTCCTTCGCCTCACCATGACACTCATGCTTGACACCAAACTGTTGAAGTATCACAGCTTAGGAGCTACATATGGTGGTGAACCAGTCCTAGTGGTGAGGATATTCTGCCGACTTGCCCATTTCCAAGACTTCGAGGACCAATGCAACCGACTTGCTAGGCTCCTCTACGACTAAAGGAAACTGGGATATCCCGTCCCTCAATTTCGCAGGTACGCGGATATTTCAGAGGACCCGGACGAATCCTATTTTCTCGATTTTGTCTGGGGCTATCCGGAGGATTCAGAGGCTACGACGCTTGAGCTCTTACCGAGAGTGGCATGTTCCATCACAAGAGCTATGACACTCCTCCTAGAAATGGATTGGACATACAGCCAATCACAGCGCAGGAAAAACATACTTTTTGCAATGTCCTTAGAAGCATACAACGTGAAGAAGCCATATTTAGTTGGCTTTGCAGTGGTGACTGATGTGGAGGTTAGCTGTGCATTAGCAAGGGGCATCTGCAAATTTGGGGTTATCTTGGACAATCTGGACCCCAGGGTCTCAGATGTGTATGGTTGACCAAAGATAAACATTAAGGAGGTGCTCAGGTATCCGATCTGTCACTTTGACTAAAGAACTGGAGTTTTGCAGTGGTTCAATTGTGTCTAAGAGCTGGATGTACACTGATCGTCCTCATCTTCATCAATGCATCCACCCCTTCCATAACACATGATGTGATATCTAAGGGGTCGACTGCCCTCCTGGGGCGTTAATCTGCGAACTTAATGGCAGCCCCCGAAGAACGGTTGACCCGACACCCCAGAGAGTAATTCGGCTTGGGGAGATAGAACGCTGGAAGACGATGCGCCTGGCACTTCAAAGAGTAATTCGGCTGGGGGAGATTCACCGATGGAGGGCGATGGGCCTGGCGTCGCGGAGTAAAATCCAACGTCAGAGGGTGTACCACTGGAAGCCGGTGGACCTGCTGCTGCGGTGTAAAATCCACCTCGAGGTACTGGTATTTCGAATAAGTGGGGTGTGTTGCTGGGGCGTGGGTCTAGCGCCGTGGGGTAAAATCCACCTCCAGAAGACCCGCTGAAGGATGCCAACGTATCTGGTGGCGGCATATTTAAGTTGCTAAAGAAACGGCCTGGGCTGAGGGGTGCTGGTATAGTTGTATCCGACGTCGCGGGTACCCCGTGTTGTGGTATGCCTGCCGCTGGCGTAGCGGTATTGACATGGCGGCATTGATGTGGCACCATGGGCATGAAACGGGAATAGGGGTTGAGACCACCACAGGTCTCATGGTTCGGATCATGAAGCCTCCGGCCCTTACTCACCTCCTGAGTGATGCCGGTATCGCAGGCAGGAATTTTATATGTAGAGGCAGTGCCTCATAGTTAGGAATGATTTTCAAGTTTAATTGAATTCATTTTTTAGTTCTCCTGATAGATATAGTCCATTTACATTATAACCGCCCATTCCGCACCCCGACCCCAAGTCCGCTACAACACCCCGAGCGAGTTTAAGGCGGGATCATAAAAGACCACGCTCAGGGGTGATTCGGGACGCAGAGGGTTCTCGCCCCCCAAGCGACTTCTCCGCCAGTGTTGGCTGGATTACTGTTGCTTGAATGTTGTAAAAGGATCGCTATAAGACGCTTAATCTATTATCTAGACTATGGCCATCGCTCGGCTTGCTCCCGGGCAGTCGAATTCGGTAGTCACATCCAAAAAGTCGAGAGCGTTGAGTTCGACTGCCTAGGAGATATTCCCGGCTCCACACATAGTCGAATTCAAACCCGTAAAACTCAACGCTGTAGCAACCAAATCATATAAATTTAAAGTAGATAGTTAAATTAGAGCAATAATAACGTAGAGAAGCCAATTTAGAAAAGGAATTCCTTATATAACATATCTAGACTATGTAAGCTCTTGTCCTTCAGCGATCTCAGCTGCTGCTTGTCTCCTGGTGTGTGTCTGAGACTTTGCAGCCTCCTAAGCAACTTCAGCTCTCTTTTGTGCTCTGGACCTCATCTGGATGACTCTTTCCTGTCTTTCTGCAACCTCAGTGCCAGTAAGAGCATGCTTTCTAGTACTTCCCTTCTTTTTCAAGTATAGTTTCTTATTAGTAAAGATAGGGGCTAGCATTTCTGCTAGTATCTGGCACTTTGCTTTCTTTAAAGCTTCTACTTTAGCCATTACCTGATTATTACTATCTATCACCCTCTTAATCATTTGCTTTATATTCTCAGGAAGTATTTCTAATTGCTTGGAAAGAAAATCATTGTGACAATCTGACTCCAACAAGATCTCATCTTTTAGTTTGTCTTGAGTATTCAGTTATGTGGTAAGATGTTCATAAAGTAACTGTGAGATAGTTATGTCAGTCCTGTATACTAAGATAGCAAAATAGTTCTACTGCAACTATATTAAAAGATATTTTAGGCAATGAGTCTTAGTTTAAAGCTTAATTAATAAACTAACAAGACATTCAGTAAAGAGAGAAGGAAAGATACTTCCCCTGAGATCTTAGCACAGTATATATAGCTACCTCTTCACTAATCTCTTGGCCACCAGCCAATGGGCAACTTATACCAATTGGTGTATATACTTTTTAGCATGACTTACAACATGATTCATACTGAGTTCAATAATGGAATCTAAGTTATCATGACTCATAACCCTCTATCTATGCCCAAGCTGCCTACTACACCCAGCCGACATGTCTTTCAAATGCCAAATGTCTCTCAGCTCCCTTGGTTCTTTATTTACATTCAACAGTTCTAGGTCCCATAATTTATAGAAATTTGTATAGTCTGATCGCTTCCTAATTAAGTTGTTTAGTATTTGCATGGCTAGCTAAGGTTATTACTTTAATCAGTATATAGATAGTTTATTGAGTTTGCCATAGATTGCATTCTTAGTGCTAAGAATGCTGATTATAAAAGTCTTACTTTGACCTCTACTTGTCTCCAGCAAGTGCTGTCCATTCTTGTATTTAGTTTATCCTTGCTGAGCCATATATGCTATCTTTAATCCTGTAGAATTGCAGTTCAATCCAGTAGTATCTGATGTCACTCCCATATTTATGGCATTATTCTAACAAAGCTCAAAAAATTCATAATAATTATGAATAGAGTTTATAATGATATTCTTACCTCTATTTCTATAAGTACTTCTCCACTTTCTTTTTAATTCATTGGCAGTATTATGATAATTCATACATCATTCTCCAGAAAAGATAGACGTCTAGAAAGTCATTAGTAAAGATAAAGAGGTAATAATGGTAAGGGGTATTAAAGTTGCTAAGGTAATGATATGGTGATAAACTTACTTAATAAAGTACTAAAGCCACATAATCAGAATTACTATATGTAGTATATAGAGGCCAGCAATGACTATAATCTAGAATTCAGATTAAGTATCTTCTAGTAGTTCTTTTACAATAATAGAAAGTCTTCTAACAATGTTCTAACCATTCAGTATCTACAAAGAAGTTCATATTAACTAGGCAAAGTGCAATTCCAGGTGTAACCACCTGTCTAGATAGAACTAAGTTTTGGGAGCACTGTAGCAGCTCATTCTGATAATAGAAGTTTAATTATATAGATGGTGACTCTTTCAGATAATATTGTAAAGTGTTTTTATTCATTAACCTTAAAGTAATTACGCTGCTAATTATCTTCTCTGATATCAAATTGGCTTGTAAGGTTTTAAGATGTCTAGTAAGGTGCTAGCAAGCCTATTGTAAAGAAATATGGCAAGTAAGAGTCTACTTCAGCACAGAATGTATGCTTTTAGCTTATTAAGTTAAACAGATCTCTAAGTTAAGATAACTTGAAGTATAGGCCCTATAAACAAATCTCTTCTTTACTATTTGATTATCTATTATATAATTATGCTCTGGGAATCTCAAAGCAGCCAGTAAGGCAGTTCTGTTAAGTTCCAGCACTTTTAAGATAATAGTCTACAAATAGTTTCAAATTAGAAGTTAAATCTTAACTCTTTCATTCTTAATATATCTCTTCTCTGTAAGATATTCTTTGACATTGTTGAATACATACTATTTGTAAAATTAAAGAGTACAGATAGGGAGACTGTCAGGAAATAAAGTAATGAGACTCTTCCCCTGATTTGCAACAACTATTCTGGAAAGAAGGTACTTATTTTAGAATAACTCTATAGGAGACAAGAAATGAAGTCTATGAACTGCCTATTCTCATTGAGAACAAAGCTAAAAGAAACTGAAAAGGTTTTTCTAATATTGTTAATACTAATTAATATAGATAAAGATAAGTTTAAAGTGTTAATATTGAAAATAGAATCAATTTTCACTATGAAGAAGCTGTAGAATCGCTGTGTTCAGCCTATTTGAGCATTAGAAATAAAGAATACTAACATCAATATATAAAGTCAAGTAGAATCTTATGTAGAATTAATTAATAATAACTTTCAATACAGTAGTTTATTACCTAGATTTGCCCTTGTATATAGTTAATTCTATAACAAATAGTATATATTGCTTTTAATATGAAGGTTTTAGTAGTCCAGAACTTGACTAGTAGCAAAATAGAGAAGATATGTAACTTGAAGTGCTTAAGCTTATTAGACTGCTGCTATATATTTTGGCTGTCTTTGAGTATAACTATAGTTAGCAAAGGAGTTAAATAGTACCTTATAAGTATCCACATTACTAGGGTTCATAATTCTAAGAAACTAGACTTTCTGGGCAGCTTCTAAATATAATAGTAAGTATATATGTAAATGAAAGTTAACAGTTATACTCATCTCTTATAACACTTCTTCATTGTTATAAACATTTTAGGCTCTAAGTTGTAGGATATCATGGACATAGGAGTAGTATAGGAACTATTGGATTAGATTGTAAATAAAGCTTTATTGGGTATGGTATATGGCTGAGAGTTAACTACTGAATATGAACAGCAACGGGACTTGCTAGGGTATGAAAGCCTATAGTGATAGTGCACAGGCTATTAAGCCTGCATACTGTATGCTGTATGCAGCAACTGACAAACATGAGACAATACTCTGATCTGGCTGTCTTTACTTAGTGAACTTAGCTAGTCATTATAATGTTAAGGGAGCTATATGAGAAGTAACTAACGAACTACAAAAGCTCTAAGCTAGGAACTGGCTAAAAGCACCTCAAGAAAATAAGCTAATAGATCTCTGACTAGCTGAGGTAGCTAAAAGACAAGTTAGTCGAAAGTAATAAACTATATAATAATTGTATACAGGTAAAAAGGGTATGAGTCACACAGTAACTCAAGTCATTTTATTTGAAATATAAGTTGTAAGTTATATCTTGGTGTAACTGTAATGTAGTATGTGATCGTCTAATAGTAAGTAGTTAGTGACTCAATAAAAAGCATCTATAAAGACCCCTTAGAGAGTAACGGAAAGCACTTTCCTCTTTTCTTCATCAAATATGTTCTTTGGAAGTTCTGTTACTGAAAAATCTGCACTTTACCATAGAGGGTAAAACTGGGGCTACTTAATATGTAGTTCTCTTTAGTGAAGAAGGAGGTTATGGTGACAAGTATATTTAGTCTAGCTTGGAATGAGTTATTAGTATTATTTTTGGTTTATTATTTCATGTTCTTGTCCTGCTAGAGAGGTGGAACTGGTTGCTAAATTCTCTCTGATAAGTTTGCACTGCAATTTGTTTGATTAAAGTATAATGCTTTACTTAACTCAATACTAAGTACTATAGAAGGAGAAGCTGTCACTGCCACTGCTACAGCTATCTTCACTACTATCACTGCCTAAGCTGATGAAATTGCTTAGCTCACTAAATAATTAAAGAGTTTTTATTTCACTAAACTTGTCAAGATTCTCAACCTCAAATGATGCAACAGAAATAACATTAAGAAGTTACAGGAATAAATTCTGTTTCTTGGACTTAAGTTCAGAGCCAATACTACAGTATTTGCAAATAATAAGGACAAGATCAAGTATGCTGAACCATTGCTTAAGAGATTAATACTGGCCTAATACTTAGCTCAACTGGGAAATAGAAATAAGATACCATGGAGTGGTTGAACAGCATAGACAATCCCTACCGCCTCAATCTCAACTACTTCTTTGGTCATTATTATTAAGGCTGTGTTTGGAAATCTAGACCTCAAGACAATAGTATCCAGAGCTCTGTTTGACCTGAAACAAGAAAACAGACCATGTTCTATATACTTGGCCAACTTTGTTCAGCTATCAACACCACTGGGGTACAATAATACCACTTTAAAAGATATATTTAAGAGAGGACTATCAAAAAATATTCAAGAGAAGTTGATACATTTAATAAAGTATACAACCTTGAGAGAACTGTCAAAGATGTATATTGAGATAGATAACAAGTGGAAGGCCTAATACCACAAGAAAAAGCCATTCAACAAGAAGTTTGTTTATCTCTCTGAATCCTTACAAGCTAGGACAGAGACTTCAATTCATGCGACCCACCTCACAGATAGTAACTTGAGTTATTATAGAGTTATCTCCATAAAAATTAGAGCTACTTGAGTAGCACCACAGCAGACTAGATTCCACCTCAGTTCAGAGAAGAAGAACTATTACTTTTATGATAGATTGTGCTTCTAGTATGGATTGTCAGAGCATATAGTATATTAGTGCCTAGCTAACTCATAAGAGAATATGAAGGTATTAGAAGTGGTAGTCAAGGAAGAAGAGGAATTGAGAAAAGAACAGTCTTAGAAGTAAGTTGTGATATACAGCTAAAATAGAACAAAGAGGAGGAAATAATTTCAAAAATAGAACTACTTTAACTTTCAGCAGCTTCTTTGGTAATAAAGGGAAAACTTTTCCAGATAGAGAATTCTCAGTTTGTCTTTTCATATATTGTTAACACTAATAAAAAAGCAGTTTAATCTTATTCTTTGATTAACAGTAGTGCAACTGGCTATGCGTTTATAGATAGGAGGTTTACTGAACAATACTAATTTAAACTTCAAAACTGGGAAAAACTCCAAGTACTAAAGGTCCTAAATAGATGACTAGTTAAAAGTAAAGCAATCTTACAGGCTGTCAAAGCCTTTATAGATTTTAATGGCAATCGTGCAGATATGTAGTTTTTTGTAACTTTATTAGACTATTACTTCATAGTCATAGACATCCCCTAATTACAACTTCATAACCCTAAGATCAGGTTCTAAGAAAATGAGATAATCTTTGATTCAGAGTATTGTATTGGACAATACACATAAAAGCTAGCTATTAAAAGTGTTTTAGTTCTTCTTAGCCATACTATAGTTGAAGCCTCTCAGAATGAATATTTTTCTATTACAATAATAAGAATAATAGCATTTACAAAAGTATATCAAGGATTAAGAATGCGTACTTACTGTGTCACAATAAGTAAAGTTAATGATACTCAGCTAAGGACAGGTTTTGTAATACCTGAACCCAAGAGGACTGCTAATAATATGGCTCTCAAGGAGTATAGAGAATTTATATTACTATTTAGTACAAAAACGGTAAATAAGCTCCCTTCTCATAGGATTTACAATTATGGTATAACTATAGAGGAAGGGAAGAGTTTACCCTTTAACCGACTCTATAGTATAAATAAGATTAAACTTAAGACGTTTAAGAAGTACCTAGATGAGAACTTAACTAAGAAATTCATTCTATCATCATAGTCTTCTACAAGAGTACTAGTCCTCTTTGTGAAAAAGAAGGATAGATTGCTACAGTTATGTGTAGATTATTGAGGACTGAACGTGATTACAGTTAAAAACCAATATTTCTTACCACAAATTTAAGAGATACTAGACAGGTTGCAAGCATTAAAGTGGTATACAAAACTTGACTTGAAGGGAGCCTACAACCTGATCTGAATCAAGACAAGAGATGAATAGAAAACAGCATTCAGAACCAGATATAGGCATTTCAAATATAATGTTATGTCTTTTAAACTAACTATTGCCCCAGTAACATTTTAGCACTTCATCAATAACATCTTATACAAGTACCTTGATGTGTTCTGTATTGCGTACTTAGATAATATTCTAACCTACAGCTATTCTAAGGAGCAATACATTGAACACATAAAGATAGTACTCTTCAAGTTACAGGAAGCTTATGTTAAGTGCAAACTAGAGAAATATAAATTTCATGTCATCAAGACTGAGTTCCTAGACTAAATCATTTTCTTGAAAGAAGTATTCATAGACTTGAAGTATAGACAATTCTAGAATAGGAGGCACTATAATAACTCAAGAATCTTTAGACATTTCTAGGATTTGCTAACTATTACTAACACTTCATAAGAAAACACTTCAGGATAGTAGCCCTACTTACCAAGTTAATCAAGAAGGATATGAAATACAAATAGATAGATATTATCAACAAGGTCTTTGAATTACTAGAAAAGATATTTACCACAGCATCAATACTTAAGTGTTACAATCTAAAATTAAAGACAATTTTGAAAACAAACTTTTCAGATTATGTTAATACAGCAATACTGTTGCAAGAATATGAAGGGAGACTATACTCAATAGCATTCTTTAGCAAGAAAATGACACCTGCAAAGTGCAATTACAATATACACAATAAAGTATTGTTAGCTATTATCAAGGTATGTAAGTACTACCATATATACCTGGAAGGGACAAATAATACTATAAAGATATTGTATGATTATTGAAATCTCCAATACTTTATGATGATTAAGTCTTTAAACAGATAACAGGTCAAATAGTCAGAGTTTCCATCATGGTTTAACTTAACTATTTTATATGGACCAGGAATTAAGAGTGGAAAGCTGAATACTTTTATCAAAAGGTTAGAAGATCTTCCTTAGGAAAGAGATATATATTTGATATATAATAATTCAGTGGTCCTCAAATTAAAAAACTTTCACTTGTTAACTACAGTATTGTGAATAGAGGAAAATTAAGAGTTGGACACAACTATAAAAACAGGATATAAAGAAAACTTAATCATTCAAACAGTTATGAAGAACCTAGTAGCAAGACAACATAACTTCAAAACAATACTTGAAGAAGAAATTGAGCTTCAAGAAGACCTAATATTAGTAAATAGATTGGTGTCAATACTAGAAAATCAGGATCTCAGGATGAAAATTCTGAGAGCATGTCATGATTTGCCTGTAGCAGAGTACTCAGGATAAGCAAGAATGTTTTAACTAGTTACAAAGAACTACTGGTAGCCAAAGGTATAGAGCTTTATTGCTAAGTATTGTAATAGATGCAATATATGTAGAAGAAGTAAACTCTCAAACCACTAGCCTTATAGACTACTTCAACCATTGTAAATTCTTCAGAAGAAATGAAAGTCAGTATTGATAAATTTTATTACCAGACTTCCTAAATCAAATGGCTTTAATGTTATTTTAACTATTGTAGATAGACTTACTAAGATGATATACTATATCCTAATGACTATAATAGTCACATCAAAAGGTACTGCATGTCTATTTATGAAAAACATGGTTAAGCATTATAACCTTCCAAACTTAGTTATTAGTGATAGGGAATCAGTGTTTACCTCCAGATTTAGAACTTGCTTTGTCAGATACTTGGGATAACCTGATTACTCTCAACAGCATTTTATTTTCAAACTAATAAGTAGTTAGAAAGGGCTAATGTGTAGGTTAAGTAGTACATGCGAGCTTATGTCAATTATTAACAGTATAACTAGAATTCCCTCCTGTCATTAGTAGAGCTAACTTATAATAGAGTCAAGTTAGAAATGATTAGCATGTTGCCCTTCTATGTGAACTTTAAATACAAACTCTGTTTTGAAGCCACTTTACTAAAAAAAGGGTGAGCAAACTAGGTGGAAAGTTATTAAGAAATTATGGATAACCTTGTTGCAGAAGTAAAGTAGGCTTAGAATGTACAGAAAAAATAGGCAAATAAACATTGCTAATCAGTACCAAGGATTTGGTCAGACAATTATGTTTGACTATTAAGAAAAAATATCAGGACTATCTGTCATGAATATCTTGAGTGATATTGGAAACGCCATAGATATAGGAGTGGTGTTGGTACCATTGGACTGGATCACAGGCCTGTGAAGTTAGGGACAGCACACACGGCTTGGCAAGGATAAACCAAATATGAGGACAGATGGCACTTGCTGCAGGGGAATAAGGGCCAGAACAGAGGTTGGTGCAATCAGTGCTTTCAGCGCTGAGAGTGCGACTTGCGGCAACTCAATAAATCACTTACACCCTAGTTAAGACAATAATCTCAGCCAACTACACAACTGCTAAGTGGTCAAGCCAGGAAGTGACTGGCCAACAGGAACTACCATGACCTACAAACGAAGAACTGTTAGTTGTGGAAGGAGGACCATGAGATCTGAAGAACACATAGCAGTCAAAGGACACGTCAGCTAGGTGTAATGAGCAGCTTGAGAATGGATAAAGAATTATAAGTCATAGTGACTCAGGTTTCATTATTGGACTCAGCGTGAGTCAAGGGTGAGTCACGCTGAAGAAAGAATACGTTAATTCATATGAGTTGCTTGTTGGCAGGTAGCTAAGAGATAAGTGAAGAGATAGCTATAAATACAGTATTGGGATTTCAGGAAAAGCATCTTTCCTTCCCTCTTCACCAAGTATTTTGTTAGTTTAGCAATATAAGCTTCGTACCAAAAATCATCGCCTAAGATATCATTTAATATAGTTGCAGCAAAACTGTTTTACTATTCTAGTATACAGGACTAACATAACTGTCCCACGGTTACCCCCAGAATACCTAGTTATATACCTGAACACCTAAGACAACTAAGAGATGAAATCTCACTAGAGTCAGATCATCACACTATCAGACTATACAGGAAACTTGATCATATCAAGTTAGGCAGATTCAAGGTTTTAGACATAATTAGATTAAAGGCCTATTAGTTGAAATTATCCTGTATAATGAAAGTACATCCTGTTTTCCATATTTTGCTTCTGGAGTCTAATGTCAAGAAATAGTTGCCAGGACATCGACAGCTGCTACCACTACCAGTTATTATGAATAGTAAAGAGAAGTTTGAAGTGGACAAGGTATACAATTTAAGAATCTTTCAACAGAAACTTCAATACCTAGTTAGGTAAACAGGATAAGACAGCTCTAGCTAAGAACTTGCAAAGAACATGGAATAACTTTCAGCGATAGACAACTTCCATATAGCTCATCTGGACAAATCAATACCTTGACTTTTAACAGAGCTCAGACTTTAGAGAGAGGCAAATATTATGGATATCTTGAGCCTTAAGCTACAGAACATCACAGATATAGAAGTGGTGCAGAAACTATTGGATCAGATTATAAATGAAACTTTATTAGGCATGGCATATAGCTAAGAGAGCTGGCTACTGAATATAAGTAGTAACGGAACTTGCTGGAGTATAGAGCTTGTTGTGTTTATTACCCGCACGCTGCTCTGCGGCAGTGCTGTCACCAGCTCTAGAGGCTTCCGGCTTAGCTATGCCTGGAAGCCCATGATCCGGAGGCACTTGTCAGCTCCAGAGGCTTCCGGCATAGTCATGCCCAAGAGGCCATGGCCCGAAGGCCTGGGCACTGCTGGCCGCAACATATAAGCCGGCTAGAATCCTATATAGCAAGTAATTAGTCGTTGCTTTCAATTATAGTCGTTCCTTACCTAGTTTTTGCCCTCGTATATAGCCAATTCTACAACAGAGCTCATAGTGGCAGTATGCAGACTGCCAAGCCTGCACACTGTATGTTATGCACAGTAATTGGAAAACATGAGACAATACTTAGGTTAGGCAGCCTTTGCTTAATATACTCAGTCAGTCATCATAATGTTAAGAAAACTATACAAGAAGCAACTAATAAACTATGAAGGCCCCTAGCCAGAAACTGGTTAAAAGCATCTCAGGAAAATAAGCTGACAAATTCCTGACCAGCTAAGGTAGCTGAGAGACACATCAGTTAGAAGTAATGATTTATGCAGTGATTGTACTTAAGTAAGAGAGTATAAGTCATATAGTGATTCAGGTTTTCTTATTTGAAATTCAGGTTATGAGTCATACCTTAGTGTGACTGTAATGTAGTATACGATCACCTGATAGCAGATAATTAGTAACTTGATAAAAAGCTACTATAAAAAGTGTTTGGAGAGCAATAGAAA